>KZ308130.1:2434438-2538965 GCA_000376725.2 Ladona fulva | reverse complement strand
GAATTCAGTAGTCTGTGACATGAGATAACCACTTGTAATGTAGCACTGAAGATGAGTTAATTCTGAATGTCCATAAATTCATCAATACAAATACTGGTTTGATTCTCATCCCCTCCAGCAGTAGCAACCATAAACTTTAGAAAGGGAATGAGGCTTACTTAGTAAAATGAGGAGTGAGGTTTGCAGAGCTTTCCTCTGTTTACTCATAACATAACAATAAGAATAGTAAAGATAATCATCATCATCATTATTATTGTCGTTGTTGTTATTGCTGTTGTTGTTATTGTTGTTATTATTAGCATTATTATTATTACCATTATAGTTATTATTATTGAAGGTATCGATAGTTTATTCTTCCACCCTCACCTCATTTATTTATCCTGTTCTTATGTATTGTACATATGTTTGCACATTCCTGGTGAAGGCAAATTTCTGCCCAAAACGTAGCAAAGATGGAATTAGATTCATATTTATATTCATCCCCTACAAATGACCAGTGACTTTTATAACTGTAGATATTTAAACAATTACAAATTACCTCCCAAAATCTCGAATTAAAAAAAATCCATTTTGGCTGGGGAATTAACACCCAAACCCCCCCCACGCGACGCCACCGCTTAATGAATATATTCCACCCAATCACCATGAATCACACGTGCTTCACCTACCTCAGTTCTTATTGATTAACACCCTTTTCATGAATTCCAGAAGGTTTTTTTCATTTTTTTTCCATTTATAATGCCATTTATATGAGCAGAAAGGTATAATTGAATAAATGAATGTCATAAATCATAATTACACAATGATTAGGAATGAAAGGGACGAATGACCACTGTAGACTTAAGGCGATTTTTGGGTTCATTCGTCAAATTAAAATATCGTTGATAACTTTTTTCGGGCGAGATTCATTTAAACGAATTTTTTTCCGTCAAATGGAGGTGAAAAATCCGACAGTGTACATTATTATTTTTATTTTCTTTAATTTGTTTGACTATCGATCTGCTCTCTTGGCGTTCTACGAGATATTTATTAGTCATAAATATAGTTTCCATAGTGTCACTGGCTTTATGTCTGTATATCCGCAAATCTATATTTATGCACCATAACTCCTGCACTGAATAATTTGTTTGAACCAAATTTCGTAAACTTGACCTTCACAATCTGAGAGGTAAGTTTATGAAGGTTATATTCACCTGATATTGGGTTCGAATCCAGATTGTTAGAAATGGCGTCCATAGAAAAACGTGACGTTCTCTGAAAAAAATGACTTGGTTTTTACAGGGCTGGGTCGAGGAGCCCTGCGAAGGGTATCATGTAGGTGTCTTTTCCATTTAGGTATTTGCAAAATTCCTTAAAGGGCCATTATTTAAAGTCTCGATTATATTTTCGGGAGAATATTTTTGATATTCATTGGAATGAATGCAATAAATAACATTTGTCAATTGTCATTTGTCATTACCTTAAAAATCGGTAATTATTTTCCCTCACGATTAATTCATTCACTTTCTATTCAGAATCGATTCAAAAATTTTACTCAGAAAAAATTAAGGGAAAGGGATAAGAAATAAAGTTCTGTCAGGTTAGCTCAATAGTTAGAGCAACCGTCCATAAAGCGGAAGACCCAGGTTCGAGTCTCAGTCATGTCAGGCTTTTTTAATGCCCGTTTCTCTTCGGAAAATAAGGAAAAATTGTCAGAGTACTTTGTAGGACACACCGTTTTCTCGACTGGACCAACGTCATACGCCCCCAAACCTCGGCGCCCTGTGCAACCGCTCCACTTGCCCGTATCTATGGTCGTTTCTCGTATTTATAAGGATAATCCATGGCTTCGTCCTTTTATGAAACTTTAAAACTCCATTGAAATGCATGTACCATAAATTCCCAAGTTCATAAAATAATTAACTGCCCATTCAAAAACATCAGCACGAAGTACAAACACGATACAAAGTCCTATGTAAGCTAAATACTTATATTTAAATATACATAAGGTTTATTAAAATAGATTCTCATCAGCGGTAGTTCTGTTGATATAGTGAATGGAGCATTCAAGGTTTTTTGAAGCTCATTTAAAAGTAAAAAAATCTGCCTGCTTATCTGTGTAACTGGAGAAAATATTGACTTTAGGATGACGTCATGGACAGACGTCATTCATTTGGACGTCAAAGGCACGCTGAGCAAATATTTCGAAGGAATATGCAGCAATAGAAAGGATGCGATTCAAATTAGATTTGAAAGTCATCGTAAAGGGTGATATAAAAACAGATGACAGAGGGAAAGAGCCAAGGGATAAGGAACCCTAAATATAACGTACGCGTTACACATAACGTTGTAAAGGGGTACGTGGATTGCATGAAAGCGTTTCAGCAGTCGCATAACGGCGGTACGATTTATTCCGATAGTCTCAAGCGTGGCATCGCCTCATTCAGACTCTCGAGAACAAGTATCCCTAGGGCTATATCGGCATCCTTATTGGAGACTTTTACGGATAACTTTAATTAAAGTTACGGTGTACTTCTAGCTGAAGCCTTTCCATATGATCTTCAAAAAGGATCGTTTTCATGACTAATGGCTTGTTGAGAATGATGCGTGAGATTTTCTCGACTAAAATCTGCCCCTAAGCAGTTTCTGTAGAATCTGTTACCGAAACAGGTGTATATTGTATGTTTTAAACCGATTGATAAACGATCATAAGCTATTATCAGGCCCCATATGGAATGTATGAGCGTCAAATAAGAGAAATAGATGCGAAGACAAGTCGTTTGGGGACTCATTGTTTCCGCGAACGATACGCGACTACAATCAGCTAAATAGGTAACTCGGACGCTTGGTGTTTACACCCCCTGCCACACGCCTAAAGGTGTTTCAGTGGATGTAGATGAAGTATACGCATCTCGTGAAACCCAGGGCAACCACCCGGTTTTCCCGTTTCTAGGACCGGTCTGTTTCCAAAACAACATAAACACCTAGCTCACGCCGACCTCATACTTCCTTTCATGCTTGGCATAATTTTTTTTCTCTCCATTTTCTCTTCAGTACGTTTTCATTCCTGATTTCATTTGAACATTCAACCTTCCAATTACGCTTCCCGAATTTTTTGCTAAAATCCCCGACCCTTAAACTCAATTCCGTTTATTTGAATACGGGTGAGATTTTTTCAACCTTCCTTTGGAAGCAATACAAAACCTCCCCAAACACAACAAACACGCCCTGGCTCGGCTGTAATCCTTTCAATTGTGCAGCGCAACTCGAAAAAAATCGCATTTCGCAAAACTCTCGGATTAAACTTTTCCGCAAATTTGAATCGAAGCGAGGCAAATGAAGGCAATTTATACGATTCCTCTGAGCATATCCGCGGAGGAAAAGCAATTCATCGGCAGCAAAGCGGGTCTTCAATTCCGGAGAATAATTCTTGCGGGACCGAACGGCGGGCTGCGAATTAAAATAAGCCTCAAAGTGATCATTTAAAAAGCAGAGTGTAAATGTAGCAGCCGAGGGGAAAAGATAATATCTCTGGGAGAAATGTGGCCCAGATTATATATTCAAAAAGACATGAGGAGAAATTACCTGATAAACACAGCGGCGAGTAGAAGATCATAAATTTCGAGGGAAAACAAACCCCAAATTCCTTTCTCTTGCTAAAGCGTAAGAGAAATGCAAAGCAGATTGAAGCCAAACGAGAATCTTGCGTTCCTTAATTTCATCGGAATTTTGAAACTTAAAATGTACGAGGTGAAAGTAATTTCTCGATATTGCGGTATATCACGCGCATCAGAGCAAGTATTGTCTACTTGCTATATTTGTAAACGTGGGCAAAACGAAACATGCGACGGAAAAGCAAGTTTCGATCGCAGTTTTTGTTTTTCAAATGTAAAGGACCAGTTTGCCGTCATCATTAGGAGACCCGTTTGTTGAAACCGGTCGTTTATATTTGAAAATTAATTTTAACTGAAAAGCGCTACCGATAGTTTCCTTTTGCTTTTTGATTGCGGATTCTCACAATGCTTCTGCTTATACTCTTATGTTAACAGCAGTTAAATTTACCGAAGTAAATCATGCTTTGCTAATAATCAAGGTAGATAGGAGAATACTGCACTTAGCTCATCAACCCCACCTGGGTAAATTTTTCCCAAAGAGTTCAGAGAAGGAATGACATAGACAAGGAAGCTTTTATGGAACGGAGGGTTTGGTTGGATTGGGGTTAGATTAGGTAGGGCTTGGTTGGATTGAATTAAAACTTAAAATACGAGTATACGAGGTGAAAGTAATTGCTAAATATTGGGGTGTATTCTAGATCACCAGCAGCGATGTAAATATTGTCTGCTTGCTACAATTATAAACAGGATAAGACTGGTAAAATCCTTGGTCTGGAATATACTACTGTATGGGTGTGAAACGTGGACTTTATGAACGTAGGACATCAAAAGATTGGAAGCCTTCTAGAGGTGCGTGTGAGGTAGAATGTAAGAAGTGGGTTGGGTGGGGTTGATGGTGAATCAGGAAAAGACTGGTAAAATTGGTATGGGATAACTGTTGTATGGATATGAAATATGGACACTGGAATATACCACTGTATGAGTGTGAAACGTGGACTTTATGAACGTAGGACATCAAAAGATTGGAAGCCTTCTAGAGGTGCGTGTGAGGTAGAATGTAAGAAGTGGGTTGGGTGGGGTTGATGGTGAATCAGGAAAAGACTGGTAAAATTGGTATGGGATAACTGTTGTATGGATATGAAATATGGACACTAAGAAAGGAGGACATCAAAAGATTGGAAGTGTTATAGAGATTTGTGTGACGTTGAATGTAAGAAGTGGGATAGATTGATAGACAAACAAACGGCAAAGCTGCAGATGGTAACATGAGAGATGGATTCGGTTGAAATGATAAAGAACAGGTCAAATATTGAGGAGAATTTGCCAAAGAAAGTAATTTAAGGGAAGATGCAAGGGGAAAGGCAGAGAGAAAGATAAAGCCAAAAACTACTGAGGAATATAAATGACGGGACATATTACCTAGTAAAAAAAGCGCTATTTATGGAATTTTAGTGAATATGAACCTATCGAGAGTCATGAACTTATGGTAAATGGTTATTGGAGCACGGCTGTTGATTAATTAGAGGTTTAAAAAAATAGTTTGTCTGCAGATGGAAGAACATACTACGAAGAACTGTCGGGAACTCTCGGATTACTTATTTCTAGGAATTACCCAACGTGCATTTCGAAAACAAAGCTTCCATCTTATAGGATGTCCAAAAAGGATCGCCTTTAGACAGTTCCTTTTTGTAATAATGCATTGGGCATTTGAGAAATTAACTCTCTTACACAACTCCTCGCATATATTTACTGTCACGTAAAGCATGTTGCATATTAACACCGTTGGAATGGTTATCTGGGGAACCTATGTGTGGGTATGAATGCGTGCTGAAAGAAAGTTTTCGTGGTTATAGTATAGAATAGTTATTTACGTTGATTATAACTTAGAAAAAGGATGGACAAAAGCAGGAAGGCAAAAGTGGGGTATAATGAGAATGTAAATGGCTCTAAAGGGAGAGGAAGACCGAGGAAATATTGGTTTAAAAAAATGTAAACGCTAGGATATAGAATTATGGAGTATGATTGGGATTATAAGGGCGTGGTGGTCTGACAGGGGACACATTGATCATAACGTATGAATGATGAAATGACATTTTTGCTGGAAATTTTAGAGCGCATGACGTAAGTACGAGATGAGAAATGGGGTCAATTGTAATAATGATGAAACTTCAAATCCGATGTTTTAGCGCCGCGTCGTTCGGATTAACGTTTAATTTGAAGAGAGAACTATTGATTAATTACATTCGCAATAATTGTGACGCGCTTTTGAAATATGCATAGACATAAAACGCTAAGTGATCAATAGAAGTCGCCGGCGATAATTCAAAGCAAATATCGTAGTTGGAGCAATTATATCTGCGAGTAATTAGCGTTCCTCTGCTTAGCGCGGCTTTTCGTCGCGAATGCATCTTCGTTATCTACGGCTGCGATTCCTCATTGTAACGCCGACGCTAAGCTTACGATGGTTTTGGGTGCGGTACTCAAAGCATCTGCATTCCGCGATCCGTCATATGCCTGTCTATTCTACTGGAATCCAGAATCAACGCAAAATTATTGACAGTTTCTAACAAATATACGTTTGTGATAATCCGTCTCATACGTAGTGCATAAATACGCATGAATACATACAATATCCAGTTTCTTCGTCTGTAAGACTATCTGAATTTCTGTGTGTCAGTTTAGCCGCAGGCAAGGGCTAAAGTTACCCGACCAACTTTTACTGCGTCCGCGTCAATAAGAAATGTAATTTATCCTTAGTTCAGACTTAGGTTTTTTAGCCCACGTAATGGTTCCTTCTGTTATTGCTCTTTTTAGGCTCAACTCCCAATTCCTCTTTCATTCTATCTAATGACGAAGGTTTAGATGTTTGAAGAGACTAATAAGTCTCAGCTCTCCCTTAAATAAAGACGTTTTATTGTTGTTGTTGTTATAATTAAAAACCCGAGCGGCATCGTGCGCAACTGTTGTCAGTAGGGATCCCTCTAAAAATATGCTGGTCGTCATGGTAACCGCCCAACACTCTTCCAGGTGCCGCCCAGCAAATTTTTTGAGAGCCCAAAATGTTTTGTGTGATTTGATAGCCATTAACGGCATATCTTGTAAATTAATCTATCGAACTACTATCGTTGTGAATCCTTTTATAGGATTACTTAGTTCATTTTGCCTTAAACCACTGAATGAATATCAATGATTTGTAACTAATAGCAGTCATTGCGAAGCTTGGAGATCTTAATACTCTAAGCAATTTTATTTCCGCCCAAACATGAAAACAACTAGAGAAAACTAGGCTTAAAACGAAAAAATGGAACACGGCTGTTAATGAATTAGAGATTTAAAAGCACTCCGTAAGCCGTATGTCGGCAGATGGAACTCGCGTTGGAAGACAGTTGTGAAGTTCCGGATTACCGATTTACAGAAATTATCCTATGCGATTCACGGAAGCAAAGCTTCCACCCTCAAGGATTCCGCAATGGGAAATGAAAAAAAAATTTGTTTCCATAATTGTTGAAAATGTATAGATAAACTGAATCGATTATCGTTACGTAGCGTAACCTTAATTGCAACAATCGTTTGTTAATCATTCGAAATGCAACTTGATTCATTGGGATCCCAAATGAACTTACCAATAAGGACATAACTCAGAGTCTCTTGGTTTCCTCGTGCAATTATCGGCTCCATCTCCTCAATGAAATTTTTTGAGACGTTTGGACTTGCCGATGTTCATTTATTTACGTCTGATTTATTCACCTGCCCTGGAGCAATCACCTCGTTATCTGCCAGAACCGGCCCTGATCTTTCAATTCCTAAATTTTAAGGGTATATATATATATATATACACGATTCCGTTTGAGGAGGTTCCAATAGTAGAGAAGTATAAACGAAGCTATATTCTGGATTGTGGTTTCGTCTTTATTCGGTTAATTTCTTAAATCTTTGCAGTTATTTTATTCGATAAACTTTGGCAGTCTGTCCGCCAAAGGAATTTAACATCAGAGCTCAAGTTTCCGTCCGAAATATCTACGCATACACATTGAATTAAGACATTTGACAGAATTGCTTCAGTTTTATCCTATGGTGGAGGCAAAACGCAAATAAAAACTCTCTATGTACCAATGCCGAGCACATTAACATATTATGCTCAAATAAATACCAGAAGTCAGTCATTGTGAGACAACCTTCAAGAAGTTCTGAAATTTAAATAGTTACGAAATTTCTGTAAAAAAAATCTTTTGATACGCGATTTAAATGATTTCAATGATTCATTGCCGAGTTCAATGATTTCTAATGATTTATCACGCGCAAAACAATTCTCTTTTTGATTAGAGTGTTAGTTAAACTCGGTTATAGTATATTTGTAGCGCATACCCAATATCCTATGATCGTCAATGGTGCCTCAAGCCCCTGAATGAGACATTCTTTATTGTATTTGTTGAAGCACTCTTTAGTCACTCCGCCGCTATTCATGTCAAGGAAGTTAAAATGATATTTGTATTTTATTAAAAGTTACTTTATTCAGATGAGTTAAGGTTGATTTCTCCCTTTACTTCCTTTGGGCATTTCCTCATACGTTTTTCATTAAAATCACCGGTTTCTATGGGAACGCAATTCAAATAGCGCTAAATTTGAATAAATATTGGAATATATATAGTCAAAGTTCTCCCTAAATACTCAATTCAAAACATAATTCTATGAAAACAATAAGAACAGTTATGAAATCTTTTCCTTTGTTACTTATTTCGACTTTTTTCGACCATTATTTTTTATTTAGTTTTGAGGAAGAAATTAAGCGCGCAAGCCGCTGAAATGAATTTTGCCAATGATTCTGCCAATTTTAGTTTCTGGTAGTTTTTTTAATGAACTGTCGTTATGTCCTTGACCTTAGATTTGTAGAAAAATAGCCTATTTTGTGAGGCATAACGATATTTAGCACTGTGGAAAGTTTGAAAGTTGCGACTTCAAACGCAGTAAAAGTTTTAGTTTGGAGGTTATATTTCTACTTATTATGGGATACTGTTAATGTATACCTTCGTACTTTCCATCACAATGGAGAAAATTGTCGTCAGATTGTTTGCGTGCAAGATAGGCCGACTTATGAGCATCTTTGAAATATAAATGAGATAGGTTTAACGGCCAAAATGGGCCGTCAATGATCAGTGTGGGAGTCTTTGTCATTAGCAGGAAAATACGCGCATTGGGTATATATGCTCAGACCGTTAACTTCTCTGTCATCACTTACCTCCTCCGCTAATACGAATGGGTTTCTTATGTAAACTTACAGATTGAATGAAAGTGGGATTTTGCGTCCTAGAGTCGGCTGATAGAAGAGCCTATTCCATAATTCAAGAAGGGCAAATCCTAGACACAAGATCGATTTATCGAAAAAGTTGCGATTCTTAGAGACACGTGTCTTCCAACACATGGGGCGTTCAGAGCTTCGGATATTCGCTACGCTCTACTTCCCGAAGAAAAACATGGATTTAGAATTTCATGAAAATATTCCAGTTTCAGCAGCAAGACGTACATTTTCCTTGCGCTGTTTCCAGAATATTCGTGTAAGATTTATAGTAAACCCTGAGTTCGCTTCCTTCTTTTGTGGATATTTTGCGCTTTTTCAATTTCGTTCTTCACTTTCAAATCCTCAACAATTCATAAACATATAAATTATGAATTATGCATGCAGTGTCACTGCTTCAGCGGCGCGCTTTTACTAAAAGAACCGGTCTTGCTAGTTCGAACCATTCAGCAATGCAGACGTAAGCGGGGCTGATATGAACAACACAATAATGCAAAGGCGTGCAAACAGTTTCACAGTTAACAATACAACTCCGGAAGAAGATGATGACGAATCTAATAAACACTATGCATCAATAAAGGTGTATTGTTATTAACAGGTTTCCTATAGAATGCATTAATGGACCTATACAATTAGTAACAATAACTATATAAAATGCAACTATGAAGATAAATCGCTAGTAAATAGCATCTGGTAACACATCTATTATAAGCAATGTAAAATGGAGAAACATTCCTAAATGTAATTTTCTACAAATAAAACAACCACGGAGATACGTTGCTATTAACTGGGTTATTTTGTAATAACAATAACTTGTTAAAATACGACAATGGAGATAAGTCACTCGTAACTAGCATCTAGCAACAGGTCTATCGTAAGCAATGTAACAATAAAAAATATAATAATAATGACAATGGAGAAATATTAGTACTAATGTGGTTATTGTGAACAACTTACCAATGGATATATGCTGCTAATCACAGGATTACTATGAAAGTTGAAAAATTAAAGACTTCAGAGTTATTGTAAATTATCGTTGTAAACTTTTATAAGGTTATTGTAAATAATATGTATTGTAAATAATAGAACGAAGGTACTAACAACAAGATTCCCGTGGACAATAAAAAAACAAAAAGATATATTGTTGATTATTGGATTATAGCAAGCAGTACGAAAATAGAGGCACTATGTTGCTAGTGAAAGAGCGGCTATAAGTAACTATGTTATTTGCGGCGCTAATAGCTAATTGATGCCTAATGTTCAGCAGCGGGGGAGAAGCATTTCCCCCTAATATAGAGAGCGACTAGCAGAGGCGGCGTATAATCGGAAGAGGATTTTCGATCGGTGAATGTTGGTTGAAGATGCAATGGGAAGGTGATAGCGTCGTATTTCAAGTTGGCAGCGCTGGCACATCAATGCTCTACTTCTTAAGAACGAGGCTAAATGGTGCCGGAGCGAGACTTTAAAGAAGACCTGCTAATCCCTCGTCTTTGCGGTTTCATTGCAATCTGCGATACCTCCATTTCCCCCTCCGAGGGAGCACATTTTCAACAGAATGCATACGCTTATACACTGTGACATATCCAATACCTCCGTCTCTGTGATGTTCTTCATCTTCGTATTAAGTTTTTCTCTTTCATATTTAATTATCGATGAGCGTATATGTTATCTCATATCCTTACTTGATAAAAGACGTATTCGCGGGATTCACAGCGTTGTAAAAATTAAAAACTGTTTTTAATTTTTACAACGCTGTGAATCCCGCGAAGACATCTTTTATCAATGGAACAACTACACAACGAAAGCTTCAAAGCCAAGCATATCCTTACTTATTCATATTTCGTTAAATTGCAAAATTATTAATATATTTTATTCCTTTGTTCTTTTTTCAGCTATCAAAACTCCAGTTCATCTCGTTCTTGAAGTACCGATATGTTTCGATTATAATTTTCCTTAATGAGCAATTTGATTCTTGTCAGCTATTAAGTTTTTACCATTTAAACTCAAAATCAAGAGTGGGGAAGATGATTTGCATAAAAATTGTATATTTTAATTATAAATTGTGCGATTTATTAAATTTTCATATTTGTATCATCTGACTGATGTCACTTCATTGTATTCTATGTTTCTATAAGTTTCTATAGTACTAAGATTTTACTTCATATCATACCCTATATATTATGTGTATATGTAATATTGTGAGCTTTTTATTTTATTCCTTTCTTTCAATTCTGTTTTTTCTCTATTTTACTATGGTTTGTAAAATACAAGATGTAATTTGATGGTGATAACATTTCTTATTATTATTAGTAAAAATAACAATAGGGAAAATAGGTTTAGCCTTTGTTATGGTAGCAAAATTTTCATCTACAACAACGCGAACAGCAATCATTCAGGAAATAAGTAAATATTTTTCTATTTCATTCAAATTTTATGGAACACTCGCTTTAAAATAGAATCCCTCCTGTTTTCTCAATAGCATACGTACTCTTCCTTGGATTTTAAATTGGAAATTGGAAATTTAGGAGGAAAAATCCGCGTAAAATTGTAATCATTTAAATCAGCTGTAAAATTGTATTTCATCTTTGAAACCGAATTAAATCTGATGAATTCATAACAAAAACGTCAAGTTATGATTGCATTGTACTGATTGCATAATATTTTTCCTTTTTACTAAATGACTCTAGGAGTAAATCAAGGAATTCTGTAGGCATGAAATCACCTCCAGTAACATTTGTAGTTACCAATTTCGCGAGTATTTGATTTTTCTAACTAAAAATTAGTGAAATAATAAATATAACTTATACTTTTCCACAAATATATTTTTGTCTTTGCAACCAATGGTTTCGAACTTTCAGTTCGTTGTCAGGCTTAGAAATCATTGGTTGCAAAGCGAAATATATATTTGTGGAAATTTATTATTTCATTTATAATGGAATTCCACCAAATCTCGCTAGAGAAGATTAATTTTTTGTCAATGATTAATTATAATTACATTTATAAGTAAAATAAGCATAAAAATGATATTCAAAAGATCCGAAATTCATATTTGGTATTATATTTGACTGATATCTAAACGAATTATTATTTTGTATAAATTATTCTCTGGTGAACGACCATTATAGAAAAAAAAATAATTGCAATATAATTTTGTCAGCTCACACAAAGGTAAATAATACGAAAGAATGCATTGAAGAAAAGAACAGAATTAATTCAATTCCAGTTACAGGTAAAAGTTAACATCTACATGCAAGATATTATACAACTATCGTAACATTTGATTTATGAAATAATCGCTACGATTTTTGTTAATTAACATGATATACAGAATACGTTATGTAGTGGATGCATAAGACATTATTATTACTATTATTATCATTAGAAAATTACAAGATTACAATAAGTTATCCCATCATAAGATTGCCAGGTCCTCACATGTAACTGAAGATATTTTATAGGTAGGAAATAAAAACACTTATGCTATTATGAATGCTTCTGAAGCATTGAAAGACTGCAGTATTTGAAACTATGAAAGATTTAGAGAAATCCTTTATTTTAACTCCTTTATAGAGACATTTCTTCCGATTTTTGCGACTTTCTTGGTACGTGTAGGGACATTTATGAAAATAACTTGGTATCCCTGGTATTTACCTATATACCTTTATATAACATCCTGACTTTGTCTTGAAATCCGAGCACCTTTGAGTCGTATTTCCGCTTTCATTTTTCTCTTCCGTCTTCGTGTTTTTCCTTCTTACATACATCTCCGTCCACTTCTTTCATCGTCCTTTCTAGACTCCCATTCTTTTCCCTATCCGGCTGCCCTCATCCACGAAATGTTCAATTAACCTCCTCATTCCGCCACACCCATTCTTTATCCGAAAATCGAGAGAAAGGAGAATGTGCCACAGCTCGTATTTGTCCCATAACCTCAACAAATCAAATTTTTCTTCCGAGATCTCGGCTAAGTTTTTCGAGAGGTTTTTAATGACTTCCATAAAGTGATTTTTCCTCGAATAAGAGAGCGATCCCGTGAGAAATTACCTCCTCAACTCCGTGGCCTACTTTGCGAATGCCGCTTTCAAGATACTCTCTTCTAACTCCCCAAAGAGTGTAATGCATCTCTTGAGGTATGTCAGAGGAAGGCTGACGTAACGCCGAACGTTGAATTTGCATGGAGAATGATAGACAATGGCTGTGATGTTTACATCAAAAAAGGAGGATGAAGTTTCCGCGGCGGCTGAGAGAATATAAGGCGACCAGCTATACTATATAGGATGGCAAGTCCTTAAGAAACTTTCTGTGCCATGTTGGAGGGAAGGGGCAACGTTAGACTATATACCTGAATGTATCATATAACGATATGAAGACTTTAAGTCTATGAAGTCATTTTTCCAGATCCTCACCCCCCGTAGTCACTACCTAAACATTTGGAAAAGAAATATGGCTTACTACGGTAGATGAGGAGTGAGGTATTTTCCTCACCTTTTCTTTACAGAACCAGAAAGCTGTTAACTAAGTCCATGTACAGTGCAGCACAGTGGCCATCTTCTTTGGAAAGGGAATGAGGAGTACTTTTAGAGATGAGGAGTGATGTACTTTCTCATGCTTTCTCACTGAGTGAGAATTATATGAGTGGAAGAAATTCAAATAAGGCAGAAAAATTACTATCAGTAACACTTGTATAGCATAAATGAAGACGCCCATAAAAATTGCTATTATTTAGCATCACTCATACCGTATCAGCTTTCATATTATCTCACCCATGAACAGAAATGAGGTCAAAGTAAATTAAATATTCAATTTTGTTGGGTATTTTCAACAATGCTGCACGATAAACGATAATATGGCTCGCTTTTGTTAAAAGTCTGAAATCAACTAGAAGTGGTAAAGTTTGATTCTGGGAACTATTACTCCCCGTATACAGGATAATATTCGATGCACTGTGCCTTCCTAGTTGTAATGAGCAGATATTCACTTGGGAATAAATGATCTCCGCATCAAATACCGGAGGACTACGCTTGTCAATTCTAAATGTAAATAATGCTTTTAACGAGCATTATTAATAGGAAACTTTACGCCAATACAAATAGTTGGCACAATTGAAGGTGCATGTTACAGGCATAGCGTGATGATATTTCTTATGATTAATTTCAAGTTTCTTATCAAAATCGTCAAGCGATCATTTTACAAACACTCAAAGTACATCATTACGTATCGCTATATGATTCAATCATTACTGTGACCGATTATCTCAGTGTATCTCTTAGACAGCTTTCGCTATTCGCACCCAGATGCCTTTTGGCGTGTGGCAGGGGGTGCTCAACCGACCTGCCTCCGCAGCGAGCTGCTGAAATGACGTTAATTATTCCTCTTCGAGCATGCGCACTGAATTTCATCTCCGCCTCACCCACGAACTGTCTTAAGATATTTAAGGTGAAGAGAAACTGACGACGTCACTTCGCAGAGGGTATGGAAATTTGCAAAATGTTTAAACATGGAAAGTTCGACTTTTCTAGATCCAATCTCTTTTGAGTTCAATGGGGAGAAATTGCATAAGTTATTCCGCAGATATATCATTTGGAATTCACGTTTCTTTGGAAGGGGTTAGAGCTCAATGGATTCTTGAATGCCTCATATCGGGAGAACTAGGCCAGCGAGCAGCCGAGTCATAAACGCGGATCGAAAAGTGCAATGAAGAAAGGTATCAGACTTTCTTATTATCTTCCAGTCGAATTCGAGAAGAAAAGAAAAGAGGTCATAATTGGTTTTCTTGGCGTTTCCAAGGATATAGGATGCGGATCGAGAACTTTCCTTCCTCATAAATGCATTCTATATTTAAATCTTAAGATTTGATTGCTGAAATATAAAACCTTGAATACGCCTTAAACTCTAGTTCGTCTTTTATTGCAATCTTTTGACGGCATCACGTCTATTGTTACGGATATTCACAGTTCTTTCGGAGTTAATAATATATTTTGCAATTATTGACTTGTTATCGTTGTTGTTATTATTATTAATGAAAATACAAATTGTATTACAATAATACAAAATATATTACAATGTTATTATCACATTCAAAAGTACTGTAGATAGGAAACAACCCTGTTTTAACAAAAAATCAACAATAAAAGCAAAAGTAAAAGCAATAAGAGTAATGATTGCTTTTATGGAAACAGAAAGGATCAAATTACAACCAATTTCGTAATTATTATCATTGACGAACGCTCATAACCATTCCGTAACCAGATAAACCGGATTATCCGGGGCTCGAACCCGGGGCCTTGGAGTTTGAGCGTTGGAGTATGTTAACAAATGTGCCATCGCAGCTGGTAAAACTTAGTTGGATCTTGGATTCATCAGTAAATGTGTGGANAATTATTATCATTACCATAAATATTATTATCATTATTGTTGTTGTTATTTTACTCTAGCTGCGAGGCTAGGCCATATACCCTCTCTTCTACCTAACCTCTGGAGATATTACATGATAATATTATTACACAAACCACCGAGAACGATTTATTACAATTAACTTAAATCTACAAAAATAAATCAATACAACGAAATATTCCGGCAAAGATAGTTACGAAGAAATTGGTTCAAACAGCAGATAAGAATTAACATGTTGCAGATTATTGTCGTTTATATATTTTCGTTGTTGTTACCGATTGACTTGTCATTGTTGTTCTTCCGTGATTGTTTATGACAGCGCTTTTTCGGCAATTATTGTTATGTTGATATTGTTGTAGATGAGCTTCCATTGTTGATTTTTATTTCTTCATAACTGTTGCAGATTAAACTTCATTATTCAGTGCCATTGTTATTCCTTTGTGATCTTTACAGATGAGATCAGTAATGTTGAATGTCATTGTGATTCCTTACAGGTAAGCTATTAGTAAACTAACAACTAATGGCCGTTTTTTCCAATTGTTACCTATGTAACCGTTGTTGTTGCTTTTTACTATAGATTTTGCGAATTTATTGCCGACCGCGTTAAAAAATGATTAGTTCTCCAGCTTTCTAACAATGAGGTCCCGGGTTCGAGTCCCGGCTAACTTGGTTTTTTCGGGTGTTTGTGTCTGTGATCACCAAAATCATTAAAACGGATATAATTAAGGGTCTCTGTTTCTGTTAAAGAAATGACAATAATAATTAATTTCAAATAGGATAATGAATAGACCAATTCCTTCTTGATTTTAGTTTAAAACAACGTAAATACTCGTATGTAAAACAATATACCTAAATCGACCTCGTTCTTAAAGATGTATCATCTTTCATCTCATCATCGAGTAATATCCAATAACCACGAATTCTGTATTCAGCTTCTTCGGAAGCGCAGGTGATATCCGTTTATTTTGTTGAGCAATTTAATCTGAAGAAGCAAAGCAAATGAAGAAGAACTCTCCAAAGGCAATAGGAATGCCTTTTATAGAAAAAGGTGTCCGACAGTGGATAGACCCCAAATGATGACGTCGCGAGAAGGCAAACCCCGGCGAATTCGAGAATCTAACTTCATTTCTGAGGTCAAACAAAGTCACTCGGCGATAAGTTGCTGAGGAATCGGGCAAATATTGACTCGGTTGCGCTCCAGAAGTAATAGGGAAAGTGCTTCTCAGATTCCATCAGCCAGCGGACAACTTAAAGTTTGCGTCTATTCATTCACATTAGATCAACAGGGTGGACCAAGTCTCTCCCTCACCTTTGAAAGTAACATTTATAATTACAACGCGGAACTCAATTTGAGAAGCGTGATAGTTTCTGGTGATACTTGGCGTAACTCCCTCATATTCCAGACTTCCTCCCGGTGGATTCATGTGCATTCAACTATACTCGTACATTTTCGTTTTCTCCTCTGAAATAAAATCTTTAGCTACATATCACTCAGTATTTTTTCTTCTCGTCTTTTCCCATGTATTCATCCAATGGTCTTTGTCCTTAGCAATGTACCACTTCTCAATATCCCACACTTACCTGTTTCCTTTTCTTAATCAAAATGCTGTATTTTTAGCAGAAATTCTGCACCAATGATTTCACTATGCCATCCTTGTATCCCTATAGTAATAGTAATACATTAATTAACCAACGACATTAGAAACCATATATATGACAAGTCGTAGTCATTTAATTAATAAATACCGTCTTTATTTTGGGTTAAATTGAGACTATAAAGTCCCTATAGTGTGCATAAATGTTACGAAAAATGTAGAGACATTATGCTTCGCTAACGTGGGCTTCTGCTTATAAAGAGGAAAGCAAGGAGAAACTAGCTCACTCCTCATCTCGCCTACTAAGCCTCATTTCCCTCTCCTAGCTCTTCATACCTGACGGTAAAGGGGATGAGGTCCCAACCGACATTCGGAGCAAATACTTTACCAACATAGTGCAAAAGCCTCTGTGTTTTACAGGGGAGATAAAGTAATTTCCGAAATCAAACTTCGCTTGTTTCAAACAAAAATTAATTGTTAAGCAATATTGTTGTGCGGCATTGTTGTGAGAATCTAATAATCTCATCAGTCTCTCATGCGTAACAATAGGATTTACAAATAGCAATTTGTTTACGACAATGAGCGTCATCGTGGAAATTATTGAAATTATTTACTATTATTATTCTGAACACTTTACTCGTAAGAAATCGTAAATATCTAAAAGCTTTCTGGTGCTACGTAGGAGATCCACAGAGAAAGATACAAACAGTAAGCTTGTTAAGAGATAGCGACGGAAATGTAACTAGCTATGCGAAAAGGAAAGCGAACATACTAAATATCATTTATCAAAGTGCATTCACACCCAATAGTAGCAGAGATACCCTCCCAGAGGGGGGGATACAGTCGCATCGATGCCAAGTATATGCTTTACCGAAGATGGAATTACAAAACTCTTAATTTAATTAAATCCGAATTAATTGCCAGGTCCAGAAGGTATTTCGGCAAGAATGTTGAAAGAATTGGCAGAAAGCGTCGCCCCTTTTCTCAAAATTATGTTTACCAAATCTATGTGCGAAGGCAGTGTCCCAATGGATTAGAAGTTAGCGAATGTTACGCCTGTTTATAAAAGCGGATTAAAGGAGCGCCCAGGAATTTATAGACCTCTCATTAACTTCGCTGTCCGGAAAATTAATGGAGCACGTCGTTGTTAGCTCACTTAAGAAGTTCTTAGATAGCAACCGTTTCCTCTGTAAGAACCAAAACGGATTTAGAAAGGCCCGATCATGCAAAACTCAAGTAGTTTTATTCGTCCATGATATCCAAAAGTCTGCCAAGAGTTAAAAGCAAGTGATAGCAGATACAATTTTCCTTGCCTTCGAGAAAGCTTTTGACAGGGTCCTCACTAAAAATTAATTTTAAAATGAGCAGGTAGGTAGCAGGTATTAATAAGGAAGTCATTGACTGGATCAAGGATTTCCTCTGCGAAAGAGAACAGCAAGTGGTACTTGACGGCATAAGTTCGGATAAAATCTGAGTCACTTCAGGCGTACCTCAAGGCAGCGTAATCGGACCTTTGCTCTTCCTGATTTATATCAATGACCTGAGTGACGAGATTGATGGTAATATGAGGGTATTTGCGGATGACTCGGTAATATATAGATTAATATCAAATGACGAAGACAGCATCTCACTATCAAACGATTTACTTTATATCCAAAGATGGTGCGAAATTTGGAAACTAGATCTTAATGTAAATAAATGCTCTGTGGTAAACATCTTCGGAATGAAACCATTGCGTCAGAACCACCCGTAAAATATCAGTGGAATGAATAAAAATGTAGTCGACTCAGTTGAATATCTCGGAATCACCCTCACAGGTAACTTAAACTGGAGTACACATATTCAAAATATTTGTGGTAATGCATGAAAAGCTCGATTTTATAAAGCGCATTGTAGGTAGATGCGATGAAAAGGTTATAGAGCGATGTTATTTCACCTTCGTTAGGCCCCATCTGGAATATGCGGCGAGTATATGGGACCTAGCGGATTAAATGAATGCTCGCAAATGCAAGAAAGTGCAGCGCAAGGCGATTTGATTTGGTAGAAAGTGCTACGATATAAAAGCAGGCGTTACGCAAACCCTCTCGGACGCAGGTTGGGAATCCTTGAAAGAAAGGAAATTAGAACCTAGGCTGCGATTGCTTAATAAATTCAGCGAAAGTAAATTTTCGAAAGACGTAACTGGTTTTAGGCGACCATTTCTGCTGCTCTGACCGATCTAGTAATGAGTCTAAGGCAAGATGAAAAGATGCAAGGACAAGTCGTTTTAGGGGCTCATTCTTTCCGCGTACGATACGCGATAACAATAAGCTAAAGTGGTTACTCGGACGCTTGGTTTTTACACCCCCTACGAAAGGGGGCTTGCTGGGTATACTCGTATGTAGATGTAGAACATCAGTCAGTCAGACTAAATCATAAGCTAATAATCGTATCCTTCATCAGGGGCGCAGTAAGAACTTGTCTTTTGGGGGTTTCTAAGCCATGGAGTGAACGCAGAATGTCCCAGATTCCTGTAGCAGGCAAACTCTTGCCCTAAATGTAACAAAAATGGAAACATACATGTACATATTTAAATATATTTCTTTGCGGGTTTGAGTCCCGCTTTCGTCAGAAACCTCCGTTTATTCTTTGGGGCCTTTCTGTGAAACTTTGCTAACTTTACGCCTACACAATTCCTCACTTCTATTGCAATATTAATTGCGCAAACATTACTGTGTTCAATGCAATGAAATCGTCAAGAATGACAGAATTGACCATACTAAACATATACAAAGCCTTTCGATTCTTACAAATGTTAACAATACCCAATGCGACGTAGCCATAGCAACGTGCACCGCCTCAGGGATGGCTCCGTCAATTTTGACGTGAGCCGATTCAATAAAGCGAACTTGTGTGTGGACACGGAGTCGGCCGTTATCCATTCGATATTCTTACGGTGGTTTTATTGGAAAAGCATTATGTGAAGGAAAGAAGGATTCCCATGGAATGAGAAGCATTTCTTGAGAGAAATTCAATGTACAAAAGAGGGCGGAGTTAATCTTCAGCCGTGAATCTCGTAGTGGCCTTCCGTCATCCATCCTTTGCCACACGTACGATATCCAATCCTAGAAATCTGACGTTAGACCGCTGCCCTGCAGAAGTATTTGAATCACATTCACCAAGAGGTAATGGAATTTGAAAAAGATACAAAAAGGGTGAAAGGATCAGTGTCAAGAGAGAATTCTGAGTGTGATATTATTCTACAGCAGTTTATAAACAAATATATGATTGCTAATATTTTTCTCAGCGACGTCATCAGCCTGGTGGATGGTTGGATCTTCATCATCCCATTGGCTGTCCTAGAAAAGCCTTTGAGAGTTGATGAGGCCTACTAGGGTAAATGAGGAGTGCGGTATTTTTCCATGCCTTTCCTTACTGAGCCAGAATGAGAAAAAGTTTACGTAATCAATGAAAAATCATCCTATGGATTATAATTTTCATAGTATTTGATTATATTCAACTATGACAAATTCAAAATTACTCACACCTCAGTTATTCTCATGTCCCAGACGTGTATGGAACTTATTCTTACAGTTAGACATATTTGCAAGGAGAAACGGAAAGAAAGGTCTGCCAGGTCCGGGAATCAAACCCGTACATTCCAATTCTACAATTTTGAAATTTCATGCCAGAATGATTAGATATGTCTTTTAGGAGGTTGTCTGACTGTTCTGGCACGATATCTCAATTGGCTGGAGAAGCCACCCTGAAAGTAGAAGATTCCGGTTCGAGTCCCGGTCATGTCTGACATTTTTCATACCCGCTTCTCCTTGGGAATATTTCTAAGTGCACATTTTGATGTGCTATGTTACCTTTTACCTTTTTTCTTGAGTACTTGAGCAAATGAAAACCAACAGTCGATAAATTATATTTGAGATGTAATTGCGATAAAGGGATTTCAGGATAGCTGAATAATGATGTTAATTTTGCATTCTCTCCACTGTCGTCACCGTCGGTTCCACATATGTTCTTATGACGAAGACAAGAAAATTAACTCTACATCAACCACGGCATTATTCTTCAGGATTTTAAGGGGCAAACTTCAATAAATTTCGTTATAATTTATCATTGCAATTGCTGCGAACAATATTCAGGTGTTTTCGTAAATTATATTGGAAATAGTACACACACTACCACGTAAAAGTAAAGCCAAAATTAATTGCTCAAAAAAAGCTAATACGAGCAATTCTTCTTAAACAGAATACTGAGTTTGCATACCTGTTGTTTACAAGTATGAGAATTTTTCCTTTGAAACTTATTTATTTATAAGGTGTGTAAATCATTTTATACTTGGAGAGGAACAGAATGACTTCTAAATAATTTCGAAATTGCTTGAGATCGGCACGATTTGTAAATTTACTTAGATCCAAATGCGAATTCTTTAAATATTCATGAATATTCTATAACCAAAAGCATAGTTTCCCTCAATTAGATTTTGCAATTGTGAGTTCAGAATCTGCTTTGCTAAGGAAAGTAAAAGAATGACTATTCTCAAAGGAAAGTATGGAAGAAATTTTGTTAGTACACATTTTCTGTACTTCTTTAAAATTTTAAAATAAAATTATTGATATCGACTGCCTGCAGATGTAATTTTAGGTGACCCCAAAACAGATATTTCTTATAGGGTACTTGTATTCCTCCTTTCATTTTTTTTCGTTCTTTTGTTAAGAATATACGCATGTAAAAGGGTGGAATGAAATTTATTATTAAATTATTATTACTATATCTCTCTATTTTGCAATAATTGAATTAAATAAACATCGAAAGATGATATGGGTGGGTCAGATATTGAGAGGAGATGGATTGCTAAGGAATGTAATTACGGATAGAATAGAAGGGAAAAAGCAGAGGGGAAAAGAAAGGCTAAATTAGTTAGATGTCATTCAGGGTGGTGTAAGTTACGAGGAGGTGAAAGAAATGACGATGATTGGGGAACATTAGGACAGATGAACCTACCGAATGGTACAAAACCAATGTATGTCTCATTAATAACATTTGTAATTGAAATTTGCAAACATATACATTCCGCCTGAAAATACCTAACGGCATTCATTGATTTCACCATCCGAATGTCCAGTGTATTGCAAAGAACGTACTTTCGTGGAATTCCATCCGAATTTGGCGTATGTGAGGAAATCGCCCATTTCTGGCAAATTTCTTGACCCTTCTCCAGGGAAATATTGAATTTAGGTCCTTATCTTCGAAACACTTTGAACGGTTATTGACCCTTTTCTTCCCGAAGAACTCATGCGTCCAACGTCTTGGGGACGAGTGCTTACGGATTCTTGCGGCATTTCGACGTCGAATGCGTAGATAGTCATTTGTTTGGGTCTCCCAAGTGTGAGAGGGAACCCTTCCCCCGGATTGTGTGCGCTCCACGGGTCCTTTCGCCGATTATCTCAACCGAAGCAGCGACAATTCGGAGAAAAGAATCAGACCTCCTCTAACTAAATCTCTTTGTTTGAAGAGTTGCTTCTGAGTGCGGACTCATTCGCAGCTGAGTTTCTAATGCAGCATTTTGGTACAATTCCGCGTAACAATTTATTCATACCAGGATTTCCAAATATCCGACATTTTGAATTCTTCGAGAATCGGGATCTGAAAATCGCTTTTCCCGAGAATTCTCAGGAATTCCCGAAATTATATTTTTAATCAATATTCGATGATCATCTATTATGGATAATACAACAGTAAGTGTTATTTTTAAAAGAAAAATTTAAGAACATAGGACATTATTTGCAGTATCAGACACTCATTATCTTTGTTTTGAAACACAAAAAACTCGATGTAGATATATTATTTTCGTTATACATTGACCTTAATTCCCTCTTTTATACTGTACCTGCAAAAATATTGAAGCTGCGATTTAAAAAAATGTGTTGCATTATACTTGTCTTCTTTTATGAATTGTTTTGTTTGCGTGCACACCCAAGTTTTCACACTTGACTATATTTTTGCTTCAAAAGATAACTTTCTGATTCCTGAAGATAGAGAATAATCCAATATAATCTGCTGGGGGAACACCATCTAACTCAGAATTACTGTTATCATCTCTCTCTTGTTCAGTTTCTGCATTGATTTCATTGCTACGTGATGCATGACGAATGACGATGCACAAAGATGCTTCATCTTTCCACTTTCTGACATTAAGATACTTTTGATTCAAATACTTGTAGCAAATGGTAGTGGCAGAACTATTGAATAGTCGGTGATAATTTCCAGAAATTCTCCATAGCAGAAGCCTCGTCACTTGTAATTGTAATCGTATCTCTTCCAAGGTTTAGCGGAAACCTTTCTAAATTTTCCTCCGGGTAGAGTTACACTTTCTTCAAGACGTTTTTTCCTCTATGATAAAATAATGTCACTTGACACTGGAAAAGCATTCGACTTTAGGTATGTATGAACACGGAAAATTTTGCAAGGATGTATTATAAGCATCACGTTATTTGCGGGTATTACAGGATTTAAGGAGATAATTTTCGTGATTCCCTGAATCAATTTTCTCGGGATTCGGAAACGGGAAATCCCTAGAACGGCCAGGGAGGAATTTCCGACCGGAAAGCCTAATTTTTTACATCATACCTCTCTACGTTCACATCATTCGCGTGTGAATCATAAAGCCCTCTTTTTAGATCAACCGACAAGGGCGTTCCTTCAAACTTATGATTCTTTCACCGGATCTCGACTCGCCAGGCAATACACCAGGTAAGAGGGACAATACAACAAAAGATAATTATTATTGTTTATTTAAGAAAAGTAGTACGCAAGTCTTCTGCGATACACATTTGAAATCATATAGAATGAATATTGATTTTATTCATTAAAAATTATTGTTATTAATTTTTTTGTTAAAAATTAGATGCAGCTAGTATTAGTTATTATTATTATTTATATATCAACCATTTAACAGCCATTGTCGGTGAAAATAACATTTCGGTCCACCCAAGTGGGCTGTCGGTCAAAACCGACGTATGCCCGAGATGGAGAGAATGCGGTCTTTTCGTCATTTCCTGTGATAAATCCGTGAATACAAATATTTTTTTCCAATTTCATTTATTTATTTATCACATACAGCATAGAAACCCAATTGAAAGTGATATTTATAACAAGTAAGCAAAAAAACAACCAAAACAGCAACAATAAATAGGACAAGAAGCAGGAGAATAGCAAGAGGAAATAGGAGGCAGCAGTTACAGTGATCTGGTATGAGTTAGACCTAATTTTATAAAAGTCCCCTTGGGCAAGAAAAAAGGATCAACAGAGGAAGGAATGGAATTCAGCAATGAAGGAAGGCGAAAGAAACGCTTAATAAGTGAGAGTCGTGGTGCCGTGCATCAGAGATGTCAAACGGGTAGATCTGTTAGGAACACGATAATGGAGGAGAGAAGTTAAGAGAGGACAGTCTGAAAGGGAATTTAGTAGAGAATATAAGAATTTAATTCTACAAGTAAAAATCGAATGGAAAGTATTCTTCTAAGGTTTCATTGGCAATGAAATTAGTTTCGTTGGTGTAATGTCGATGCCAAACTGTTTGAATATAGGCAACGCGCCATAAGATGTTCTCACTCACGGCCTAATGCTTTCTTATGGGACTAAATGGCAAATTCAACCCACCGATAGAAGAAGGTTCCTCATTCCTGGCATATCTCATAGAGGTGATGAATTCTTATCTCAAAAGTTCTGAGATAAGGGATGAGTTGCGCAGAAATATTTGGACCATCACACATCGAAAGCAAGAGTCCCCTCACTCCCAAGCATCCGCTGTATCTTCTCCATTCCATCTCTCCTCTTAATAACCCTTTCAGTCATTACAGTCTTGCTATGTGCCACTCCCACCACTCTCCCATCTCTCCCTCCTCCTCGCCATTTATCGCATTTTCGTCTTTCGCCAGCACTCCAAGCGCCGATTATAACGGACTTTTATGGAACATAAAATTTTACATTTAAACATCTTAAAACATCAAATTCATCTCTCTGTTTTTCCAAACGTGAGAAGAGAAAACATTTCAGTGATTATATGGCTCTCAACGTTTTCACTTTTTAAGAATCTAAAATCAGTCTGTCTGCAGTCTTCATTCCGGAAGCCTACAACGGTTAGTGAGGAGTAGAGTTAAGGTCCTAAAAGCAGGAAGACTGCCTGTATCTATCAAGACCGAAAGGGAATGAGTCGTGCTAATCAATTTTTCCTAAGACCAAAACTCTAGGACTAGATAGATTTTAAACTTTTATGCAGATTGACAGCAATATAATACATATTTAGACATTTTACAAAGCTCATCTTACTGACATTGCTCCTACGCAACTGGGGATGAAATTGCGTAGCCTTTAGATGGGCCGCGTCCTTGCAATTGAATTTAATACGCCGCGAAAAAGCCGCGACTCACAAAAGGTGCCCTTTTTTGGGTACCTCAGTTTAAATATTTCTTCACTGTGATTTTATTTCTTCGTCTAGGTCAGCGAAAATACCACAGCGATAAGATTTTATTACCATTATTTTAGTTTTAAAATTGTTCATTTACGTTGTGTATTAAGCTCTGAATATATGAAGCCCAGGGGCGCAGAATTAAAAATTCCGACAGTTGGCTGGAGGATGAGGAGTTAGGTAGTTTGTCCTGGCATTTTTTCATTGAATCATATAGTCAAAATATGAGTGAAAAACTTCCACGTCAAGCACAGCAAATTATAGATGATACTTTCTATGTCATTCAATGAGTATTGACCAGTTTGAGTGGCAGTTCTACGCATTGCTCACCCTTTAATAGAATTCATATTATCATAAGAATAAACAACACCGAGAAAAAATTAAGTGATAGACATTATTTCTTTTATCTATAAAGAGACTAACCGGGATGGTTCTAATTAGTAATAGTAGATACACAGAAAAAATGAGTTACCGTATGACGTACATCGCATAACAACACTTAATTCATGGAGTTCGCTTCCCTGCGGGAGATCAAATTTGTAGTTACCTTAGGTGTCGAAGAACTTTTTTTAAATTACTACAACATAAATTCATAATCCATAATACGCATAAAATACAACTTTAAGATGTTCATCGCAATTTCTGTCGTTTGCTTAACCTTTGACTCCTTTATACCGTGTTTTTATTTAATTTATTACTGCGACTTATACATTTTTGATACATTTTTCTGCTATTTCGCGAAAAACCTTCGTTAAGTTGCAAATATTTCCTCCCACATCATTCCCACCCGTTTTTTCTAAATCCAGCACAGCATCGTTTAATTAGCCCCCTCCCCTACGTGGGCCTAAAGTTGTCAAATAAAGTTCACCTGTCCACCTTTGCGTTAAACTGTTTGAATATATGCAGTGGGCCGCTCCAGTTCCGCCTGAAGGTTTCACACATGCGTCCCAACGACCTCCACTCTAATGGGAGGTTACACCCGCCAAATTAAACGCAAAAAAAGGAAAAAGCGTGTTATGGGCTTCGTTTGGGCGTTGCAATTCGAGGGAAGGCAGAAAAACAGCTGTCGTGGAATTGCCCCCCGCAAAGACGGGAAGTGCCGCCGGTGTAATTGGAGGGCGTCGAACGGAAGCCCTCGACTTCTTCGTGTCCACTCTAAAACGGCAAGTATGCGTTAATTGGCAATTGCATCGGTTTGCCCTAATTAAACAGCGTAGATCGCTTCTCAAATGGACGGATTTGGTTTGTTTCGCCAAAGAGATCCTAAAGAGGGAGAGAGGGGGTACTTTACTGCGGTAATTGGGCGAGGACACGGACGTTTTGTCAAATAATGCTCTTCGGAAATTTAACGATGCGATTTATCGGTCCCGTAAGCAAATCGTTACCACGGAAAGAGACCGTTTCCAGAAATAATGTGGGGAAATTTGAACCAGGTCAATGTTTTTGATCCGGTGGAATGGTTAGACTTTAAAGGGAAACCTGGTTGAGGGCTTAAAGAAATATTGGAGTACTTATTTTTGCTGATATCTGTGTACTGATGGTGACTGTGATTAAGTTTCCATTACATTTTTATTTTAGTATCACTATTATTCTATTTGTAAAGTAACCAGTATAAAGCTCGGATTTGGCTGTCACTACTGCCAAAAAGTGTCTGGAAAAATCTGAGAGAATGAATGAGGCTTACTAGGCTATGTGAGGAATGAGGTAGTTTGGTCTTTCTTTCCTCGCTGATCCAGAATACTGTAAGCAGGGCGTTGAACCGAAACTTAGCAAGAACCCCAAAAAAACGTTACATTTGTCGGAGTGAAATCCTAAATTGGATCTAAAAAGAAGGAATTCTTATACTCAAACAGAACCCGGAACCTGGCTTTTATTCCGTTCCGATTTCCGGGTCCCAACAATCCACATCTACTAAAATATAACTATTACTAATTGTAAGTCTTAATCTAAAAGTTAGGGTAATTTAAATGAAAGTATCTAGAAATAATAAATAAACTTCAGAATCATATAAGATTACAATCGTCGAAGCGATAACAACCGGTTGGCAGAAACCGAAATGAGCCAAAATCATTAATTTTTACATTGAAACGGAGCGTAAACCGGGATGAAAAAATATGAAGCTTTGTTGCCCTCTCTGCAATTCGAAAACGTCGTTACTGAACGATAAATTATTCTTTACCTAAAGAAAATTTATTTCAATCAATTCAAGAAACGGTTGAATATATGTACCCTTAATTTTTCTGGTGAAATTAGGCCCAGCTAGCCTCAACTCAACATGGCCTAATCGTTCAATTCTATGGTATGATTTCAAGCTATAAACGAAAAAAAGAACAAAATATTTTATTTTGCGGCATATTCCCCATTAACTACCGCTTTCCGCTCCCTGTCTTTTTCCTCGGATGCCCCATCGTTAAATATTAACCTTTACAAATTTCCATTGATGGAGTATTTAGTTGTGTTGCTGTGGTAGCGGTATAGAGATATAATGATTTACTAACATTCTCAAATCAAGTAGCAAAGCTTTAACGCAGAGTAAAATTTTCAATTTAGTGAGAGTTGTGCATATACTAGGAATACGGTAGATTAAAATGTATACCCTGCAAGCCGCTAGTGGCGCTTGGCATGGAGAAATGTTAGAATGTTATCGAAACCTGAAGGGCAAGCCCGAAATGAGAATGAAAAATTTTATTCGATCCGCGATTCCCTATTGGAATGATGAGCATTAATGTTGTCATACGCCCTTTCACTCAATGTATCTCAATATAGGGAAGAGACTACAAAATGTAATGGGGATAAAGATCACATCAGCTTATACATCTAAATAACTGTCCAAGAGTAGAATATCACGTTTAATACATTCGGTATTTGAGATTTTTAAAAGTATGGTTAGAGTTTCCTCTTCCTTTAAGACGATTTTTACAATCCAGAATAAAAATCCCAAATCCGAGCATTCATATCTAAAGGAGAACTTGATAGCCTTTTATAATATAATGGAAATTGAGATTTGGTAGAGACGAAATTTATTTTTGACTTAATGAAATATTTTCACCCCATGTTGAAGCAAAAGTAGAAACCCAAAAAAGGGAAATTCATTTTTTTAAATCGGATTTACACATCGAAATAAGTTAAAAGGAAAAATTCGAAACGGATTCTTACGATAGAGGCTCGAAATTATAATTCTAAATCTGTTCCGTTATTTAGATTAAATTTCTAACGCTCTATCTTTTTAATGATGGAAACCTCATGTAATTGAAGATGGAGAAATTATATTTCCAGTGCAACACATAAGGAATTTAATGGAAAAATGCAATACATATTTCACTTTCCTTCTTTCTGATTGCGTTCATGTTCATGAATATATTCACATTTATTCATTTTTAATTTTATTTTTTAAGAATTGTTACCATGTATGATATCTATTCTAAGTATAAGAATAAAGAAGAAATGTTTCCTCTCACATAAGGTGATAAATAATCACGCCAATCTCTTCCCAAATTCATAATATTTTGTCATATTTACGTATTATTTCACCGTTTTGTTTTAAAAAACCCAGGGTATTCAACCGGAACCGAAAAGCAATACCGATGAAAACCGTCATTTCTGCCGGAATAAAAACCAAATTAGGCCCAAAATAATTGGAATTCTTGAACCGTAATTGGAACCTTGAACACTGAATCATAACTCTTCCAATATTTACTATGTTCCCTTCAGTTTTTAGGTTCTCGGTGTCTTATTGAATTAAAAATATGAGGAGGTAACTTAGAAGACAAAGCTAATTGATAGTAGCTGTTTGATAGTGTCGCTTAATTATTTTTCTAAAATTTAGAGTAACATCATGAGAATGAAAAGTGCTAAAAAAACTAATGGGGATAAAATATTACAGCGAAGAAACCGTTTCTAATCGGTTCCATATTAGCAGGAACGAACCGGAATGCGATTTCTATGGAAACGAAATGGGAAATGTTATGGTTTGATGCCCTGTATACATCCACAAATCGTACTAATACAGAAATATATTTCAAATAACTAATATTCTATTTACATACTTTAAACATACTGCTACCAAACAGAAAGGGTAATTGTAGGTGGAAAGGAGGACGAAATCGGGACTCGAACCCGGATCTTCCACTTTCCGTGTGGATGCTATTCCGAAAAATGGACCTCGGCAAAGGAAACCACTTGAAATGTTTTCAATAAGAAGCTATAAACGAAGAGGCGTGCGCATGACTACCTATTCTAACTAGGCTTCCCTTGAAGCTCGTCTTACTCTTTGAGGGAGCTGAATTGGTTAGACCATCCAACCGGAAATTGGAATATCAGTGTGGAGTGCCAGTTTTTCAGGCTTTTTTGCTTCCTTCAGTCCCATATGTTTTCATAAATTTCCTGCAATTTCTTAAAAGTAACATATCTCCTTTCGAGATCTCATTCACTACATTAAAGTGGCTATTCCTCGGTCTTTCCCTTTTTTTATAACCACTCGTAACATCATAAAACACCACCTTGAACATCTTAATTCCATCCGTTCTTTATATCCAAATCCACGTGGAATACCCCTTCCATACTGGCCACGAAGCATATCCTTCATTCGTCATTGATTTCTACTGTTACTTTAAGATTGTCAACATTCATACCCTATCATTACCGGCGTTCCAGTACAATTTTTGCAATACACATGCTTGCGATGAGACTCGGACCGCAAACCACTATTTTCCTTCGTATACATGCCCTTCTATCCATACACCTGTATCTGTGTATATATACCCAGATACGTATGTCATCATCATTAGCCATTTTTGATCCGATGTCGAATATGGGCGTTTTCCAGTTCTCTCAGTTCTGAACTTCTCTTTACCAAGTTACCCTTAAGTACTTAATGATGTCTCTGTTCTATCGGTCCTTTGGTCTTCTTCTTGGTCTCTTCACGTCTCTTGGTGTCTAGTTGAGAGCTGCAGATGTACAATTAATAATTCCTTTCTTCTTGTCTCATGGCCTGCCCACATCCATCTCAGCAATCTTACCTTACTTATGATGTCTGTCACTCCTGTCATCATAGTGCTCCTATCTCTTCTTGTGATTTCAAGCACACATGACTCCACACTTCTCTTTGGTGTTTATTGCTGTCTTTAGAGCCCAAATTTCTCCCCCATACGTTAAGACAGCTAAAATGTATTCGTTGAAGACCTTTTTCTTCAAGACCATTGGAATTTTTCACTTCAGAACATGGGCGTTTCTTCCGAAGGCACTGAAGCCTAGTTTGATTCTTCACTTTACGAGTACTTCGTTAATTATGTTCTTCTCTCCTGTTGCTATTAATCATATTGTTCTCTCCTTGTTGTCCGAAGTATGAATATTCCGAACCAACATCAGATGCTCCTCTTTAAGTCGTATTGGTACCCTTGCTGCAAAAGAATTAAACATTATCTTTGTTTTCGTTAAGTTTATATATATATATATATANTCTGCTAGCCAATGTTGTTATACACACACACACAGAGAGAGAGAGAGAGATATATATATATACACATATATATACACACACCCACGCATATTTATTTATCTTTTTCACGGCTCTTGTGAATGCCTCAAGCTGAGAAGAAAGGACGGGATTAAAGTACGGAGCAATTTAGCGAATGCGTCTTAAGAAAGACGTGAAAATGGAGGAGAAGAGATGAGAGACAAAGAAGAGCTTAATCTCGCAGAAAAGGTATTACATTTTCTCGGAGGGAGTGAGGCGATGAAAGAGATAATGGAGGAGAGAAAAATGTATGAAGAGGAGAAGAGAAAGTCAGGCCGATGAAGCCTTCTCCTCAAACGCGCCTTCATCTTTTATTTATCATTTTCAGCTCGTTTCCGAAAGAAAAAAGATTTTGCTATCACTGCCCCGGAGAGCAAGCACTGCGGTGGAATATCTTTAACAAAGGGGTGGGATGAAGTTTTGTCTCTGCTGTAATTTTACAACTGTGACTAAAACCTAGATCTATTTAGAACTTGCTAAGGACTAGGCTGTCTAAGCAACCTCTGAAGGTTCGTTGTCAGTAAAGTATCAATCATAATAATCTAGTAGATATATACAATATTCAAAGGTGGTGCGAAAAATGGCAACCAGATCTTTATGTAAATAAATGCTCTGTAGTTAACTACCACGAAAGGGAACTACTACGTCAGAAACACCCGTACAAAATTAGCGGATTGAATATAAATGTAGTCGACTCAGTTCAATATCTCGGAATCACCCTCATAGATAACCTAAACTGGAGTACACATATTCGAAAAATATGTGGTAATTCAACTAAAAAGCTCGGTTTTATAAAGCGCATTGTAGGTAGATGCGATATAGATAGGTTATAGAGCGATGTCATTTCACCTTCGATAGGCCCCAGTTGGAATATGCGGCGAGTATCCAAGTCCCAGAGGAGGATACGAATGCTCGTGAACTCGAGAAAGTGCAACGCAAGGCATTGCGATTTGTTAAAAAGTGCTACGATAGAAGCGTTACGCAAATTCTCTCGGGCGCAGGTTGAGAATCTTTGAAAGTAAGGAGATTAGAACCTAGGTTGCGATTGCTTAATAAATTCAGTGAAAGTAAATTTTCAGAAGACGTTATTGGTATTATGGGACCCCTTCAGCTACTTCGGCCTTTCCGGTAATGAGCGCAAAGTGAGAGAAATAGATGTGAAGTCGTTTTAGGCACTCATTCTTTCCGGGAACGATACCCTCTTACAAATACCTTTATATGGAGTACGTATCCAAAAAGTCAGCGGCAAAGCAGCTAAAGAGCTTGGTTTTACGATTAAAGCGCATTTCAGGCAGATGCCATGGAAACGTTAGAGAGTGATGTAACTTCACCTTAGTCAGGCCCAATCCGGGTATATGGGATCTTGTGGATGAATCGTGATCCCGCGAACTCGAGAAAGTTCAGCGCATGGAGATAAGGTTTCTCTGTTCGATTATTCGATTGATCGTCACTGCAGCGAACTATATCGTTTAAGTCGTTGTTTTTTCTGCTCATTCAGCTGCAATGGACCTTGCTTATTTTTACCCTAAACCGGAAATGCTGGAGACTTGTAGTTCACGGAAAACTCTATTCAATGTTCAAGGTCCATTGGTAAAACTGCTTAAAAAATTCGGACATGGTGTATGGTATCGTAGGTTTGACCACAGAAATGTTTGCATACAGGTTGGATATTCCGTATTAACAATGATAACTTCAGAAGATATTGGTGAAATGAGAATGCTTGGGATAGTATGGAAATAAGATGATTCCTATGATATCCATTCGAAGAATCATCATTTTTGACGAACACACACAAAATTCGGGGCTCGAACCTGCGACCAATGGCTTAGAACGCTAGCGCGCTACCTACTCAGCCACTACGAGAGAATGAAAACGTATTGTGGCTCTATATGATAATTAATTTAATACACTTTTAGACCTGACAGTGGTAAGACATTTCTAAATGATCCAGCTGCGTCATTACTTTTACTCAGTAAGTGCTGAGCTCAAATTTTGAGGAGCCCGAAAAACCTCCATAAGAAAACACTTCAATTTTGTTGCTTACAGTATTCTTTCCGTGTACAAATCACATTAAAAGTAATGGTCGGACAATATCGAGAAGTGCCAGAAAAGTAATTTCCTCGAATATTAAAAATGGATACAAAAGAAGCACAACATCGTTGAAGAGTCTGAAAATATAAAAAATTATTTAAAAGTAAGAAAGAAAGATCTCTATCTTTTCTTCCTATAACACATGGACAATTTAGAAGTTAAGTTGGTCTCTAAAGACATTAAATGGCAAATAATTGAGGAAAAATAATCAAGTAGTGTTTTCCTCCGTAATTCATTATTATTTATTTATTTAATAATCATTGCAAGTTGGTCGATGGAGCAAGTGGAAATGGTCATGGGGGACAAAATAATAGTGACATCTGCCCGGCATTCGCCCAAAGACGGGAAAAAACCTCCAAAAACCTCCCGTGGACAGTTTAGATACAATAAGTATACATAAACAACAGACAATAAATGTCGCACTACAGCTCAGAATTCCAATACAATAAAACTAAAGAGTACATACATACATATGGAACAATTATATAGACATAAACTTTTACATGGATATAATGGGCAAAAAAAATTTAAGATGAAACACAATGAAACTCAACAGAATATATTATACAGAGAGTATAAAAATAAACAAATAAACATTATCATTACAATTACACACAATAATTAATAATTATCATGGTATCATATGTCACCTATAATCATATTTTGATATATAATCATTATTTTTATCATAATTTAGTAGTTGGGTGTGTAAGGTCTATCAGCCTTGGTAAACTATTCAAAAATTTAGTATGATTTGTTATTTCTTTTAACATTATAAGTCGATATGGACGTACTCACATAAGTATACGAGGAAAGCCACNGCACATAACTTACTTCAGAAATACCCTCTAAAATTTCATTACTCCGCGAGTTTCATTACAAAAATTTAAGATATTTCGGGGAAAGCAGTCCCGGGTTAGATTCCCGGTGTGGGCCAACGTGCTAAATTACCTCAGCTGTCGAAGCGCTTTTAACAACGTTATTATTACTGTCTTTGGAACCAAGAAATAACTTAAAAGTAAGTAATAAGAACTCTTCTTACTCCTACAAGTAAGATTTTTTTCAAGTCCGTTTCTCCTTGTGAATTTTCCAAGGCGCACGCCTTAATGTGTTAATTGTAAGATTTTCTTCAGTCAATTTTTGGGCAGAGGTAGCTTCACATATATACTGTTTTCTCGGGCCTTATATGCCCGGGATGAAAAATCATATATATAGTTTTAGAGGGATAAAAGTATGCTCTTTCTTAAAAAAATAATTTGAAAGAGTTTCTAGAGGGCCGTTTTTATTAAATGCAATGTAAATTATACCCTATTTTTGGCGTCGTAACTACGCTCGTAATATTTACACTTAATTTGTAAACTAATGGAAAGCATTAGGAAAATTAAAATTTTTTCCAACGCCTTGTATTTGGTAGTTCCGAGGCACGAAGATTTGCGATTATCTTATGTGTATTTGCAAAAGATATAAAATGCCAAACTTTAAATTTTTTCGAGCCATAATTTTCTGGGCCGATTTTGCTTCAAATTTTCTGCATGGTGTTCGCTCATGCAAGTTTTCGTATTATTTTTTGTTATAGAGCAACAAAAATTCTGTGAGTATACCAATTTTTTTCCTCAAAAGAATATTGTCTGAGTCTCAACGTTGATAATAACTGATGTCGTACTGTAGAGGGCTGAGGCTGGGCGTCCAACAAATGACTACGATATCTCAGCAAGTATAGCACCGAAGGATGTAAAACTTGGCCAATGTTCATTGAGAATATGTGTTAATGTTCACACAAAATTTCATTGAAATCTGTGTTGCTCGAGCGCGGACCATTGGTCCACTTGACATGAAATGACCCACAGAACCTGTACTTGAACCCGGATCTTCCACTTTCTGGGTGACTAGCCAATTGAGCTATCGTACCCGGAATGAGGAAGATTCGGGTTAGAGTCCCGGTCCTCTCTGACTTTTTTCAAGCCCGTTTCTCCTTAGGAGTAGCTTATAAGAATTAAGTAGAGTGATTTACATATCTGTGAATCAATCCTTAATTAACATTACCTATATAGATATTGGCCTTAATATCGAACATTACTTTATGAGATTAGACGTAGAATCACTCTCCAAGCTCAACTAGCGTAAACCCGTGATAAACTTGGGCGTGTATTTTCCTCTCCAATGGGATTTCAAGGGGACAAAAATTCCATCGAAAGCCGCTCTACAACATTTTTTTAATCCACTGCGACCGTTTGGCTCTTGAAATCTACCGAAATATAAATTCATAGAATTGCGAGGTAAAATGGGGCGGCGGGCAGTAGCGCAATTTTTCCGCCGTGGAGAGGACGTTTTAGTCCGCCACCAGTTGATACTCGGACCGCCAGATGGCTTCTTTTTATCCCCGCCATTCGATATATTTTCTGACCAAACTAGGTCAATCCCGAAACCTCAGATAGAGCGGCTTTTATCTCGAAATCCGATTGTCAATTTGAATGCAGCTTCCACTGCCGAAAAAAGAAAATCGCGAAAATATATGTAAAGACATCTTCAAACAGCGTCCTTGTGAAATATTCTCTCGCTAAAATCCATAAACTTATCTGTATATGCAAACAAATTGAGGGTTAACGTGGATCTCGTACCAAAGAGAGTCGTGTTTTCAAGAGAAAATGACTGAAGATGAATTGTTAAACGTAGATGATCAAAATTTCAACCTTCTTCTTGATGGTTTGCTTGTTGTTATTATTATTATCATTATTATTATTTTTTCGGTACTTGAGTTTGGTTGCATGGAGGGCGGGATACATTCACCTATCCCGGATGCAAATCACCAAAGTGATTAGACTTATCTATTGTTTTTTAATAGTAATTTTAAAATTTTCTTACTATGAAGTAAGGATTAATTATAGCTGATTATTATTATTATTATTTTATGATAGAGACAAGAAGCCCCAATTTTAATAATTATTTACGGACACAAACAACCACTCTCTAACAGGAAAAATCCGACTAGCCGGGACTCGAATCCGGAACCTTGGTGCTATAGCGCTAGCACGATAACCTCCCCGTTGTAATAATCTCTCAAAGCATTGTTTGAGATCATCGGTACGGTAATAGCTTTAATTGATATTATTATAATGTATTCGTAGGCCTTTCCAAAGTTTCCGCAATCCTTTCACTATTGTTCACAACGAAATATTTTTTCATCTCATTGTCACGAAAACGAGCACTTTGAGACTTTTAATTGTTAAATTCTTACAACAATGCTGCCTGACAATGTCGCTAGGTTTTTTTATTTGAAAGTATCTCAGAAAGAGTGATAATTGCCTCCCGGAAATTTTTGACAATCCCTCGTTATGTTGGCAATCAAAATAATTTAGTATACAGTTGTAATGCCATAATGCATTGCTGTAATATTGTAAATTGTAGTAATATAATTGTATTGATATAAGGAAGTGTACAATGTACACTGTAAACATAAATGTATACTTAATATTTTCCTTCTTTTAGGTAAGAAGTCAGCGATACTATCTTCCCAATGCTGTGCAAACCGGTTGTGGTGAGTAGGAGTATTTTTTACTTGCTCCTGAAGAAGGTGAACAAAAAGTTCTGAATGAGCAATTTTTGCACAGATATTGCACAGATATCCTTGAGAAGAACTAGTGAATGAAAGCTTCGGAGGAACGCTATGAATAAATCCACAAAATAGACAACGGAACGTTATCCTGAAATTAAATTTGGCTGGCTGGAAATTCTGGGCTGGATTTTGATTTATTCTTTTACGATGGAAATAAAGCTAAAAAATAACCGCTAGCAAACTGACAAAGAAACTAATGTTAAAGGTAAGAAAACGGAGAATACTAGCATTTCTTGACGTCATTCACTCATTCGGAATATATTGCTCTTCTGAAAAATGCATAACTGAATAGGTGATTCACCCGGGATATTTAATTGAATAAGAAGTAATAGTTTTTCGACAATTCACGTTTAATTAATGATGCTGTGCATACATTTTAAAGGTAGTATACCATTCGCTTCATAAGTTTTTGGAAAATATAAAATTACCACTTTTCAGTATATACTGATTCCAAAAAAAATAGGAACAGTGCCACGCAATGTTGATGGATAAATAGTTTAGTAAAACATAGGCAAATAAAACATTTGTGTACGAGAGAATGATTTATTTAAATTTAAATGTATAGTGAATAGCACGAGAGAAGTAATAGAACGAACTGCACTGTAATAAAATGTGTGCAAACATAATAACATTTGTAGAATTTCCTCTTGTGGGTCTAGTATTTTATTGGCTAAGCTCTTTCTTCTTGTATTTCAAGTATTGCTATTTGTGTTCGTTTCATTTTGAAGTGTTCGACATCGCTCAGCGTCGTCGTATTTTCTGGAATTTTGTGGGATTTTCACACTTTACTAGAGACTTCTCACTTTCAACCTCTACCGCGTGAAGAAGTTCACCCTTTCGACGAGGATTTTCTCTCACCGGTAGCTTTCCCGCTCTCACGTCAACATTCAGAAACTATGGCGGAACATTCCGTGAAAATGATCGACTTACGATTCTCCTTGTGAGAGGTAGTCCTGTTCGTTTACTTGATCTCAATCATCTTCGACCCAATGCACTCGAAAATCCTAGTCAAACGGCTTTCTTACTTCGGAATGGAAAGAAAAGGATTGACGGAGACTTTGGATATCTCACCGCGAGATATCTCTCATTTTATCTGCGTTTGTCAGCGGAAGAACGGGGAGGAGAAGATCCGACCAATGAATGGAATACATTTAAATAACAATAGGATCTCGTTTAACCTCAAATTCACTCCCCCCTCATCAACGCCCTCTTTGCAATTCTCTCGAAAAACTTCAGCAGACGCTCTTCAATCGATTGCTGCAGCAGTCTCCACCGTCTGCTTTCGTACGGCTACAGTCTTTCCCCTTTCAAATACGCAGAAAACATATAAATGATGTATTCATGAAATCCATCGACACGCACAAACTATTAGAGGCTTAATAACGGGAAGTCCCGGATTACAGATTTTTAAGAGATCTCTTATGCGCATTTCGGAAACAAATTCTTCATTCTCAAGGGTTCCACAATGGAGGGGGGAGAATTTTTTATTTATTTTTCTCCCATATTTTACTTATTGTGGATTCCTTGAGAATGGAGACTTTGTTTCCGAAATGCGCCTTGGGTATTTCCCAAAAAATCGGTTATCCGATATAAAAAATGTGGATACGAGAAGAATAACATATGTATCATTTCACCAGCAATTGGACTAAAAATTTCAATCCCGGAAAATTCCCGAGACCGACGATTTTTTCATCCCGGATTCCCGGGACTGTTAATAGACCGGGAGATGGCAAGGCCTAGTACATACAAACATGTTGCAGTTTTAGCTCTTTCTCCGGCTCTCTCTTTTCTTTAAGACCGTTACGGTGTTATTTTTGCTGTTTCTAACATATCTCATAACCATCATCACGGGTTCTCAATCCAAATGTTTGATTCGAAGCTGCTTTCAAAGCCATTCTGCATAATTCGTTACTTTAACATTTTCCGACACTTGTTCTACCGCCATTCCAAGAACATTCTTCCACACAAAAGCTGTTTTTAATTGCAAATTACTGCTATTAATACTCCCTATTCATCTTTTTTTCCTTTGGCTAAGTAATTTACAAAAATTGAGATAAGTTCCCAAGGAAATACGGATATGAAAAATGTTTTACAATGCGCCAGTGTCCGAAGAGAGTAACAAAACGGCATTTCAGAATGTTCTGGCTTGATAGAATATTTGGTTAAATTATCCAACCTAAAAGTGGAGGATTCCGGGTTCGAGTCCCGGCCATTCCAGTCTCATTTCATGCTCGTTTATCGCTATGGGGTTTTCCTAGTTTCACTCCAGTACGCGCAAAGCCAGCTTTCTCTATTTAACTAAGAATATATTCTTATAAATTAAAAAGAATGCTCTCTAATGTGTAACCTTAGGATTCTAGTGTTGATAGAGTATTTATCATTTTCGTTTCGTTTAAACATTATCTTACTCGTATTTGTCTGATGAAAATCGATAATAAGTTTATTCCATTCACGTTTCGTTATATATATTTACTACAGCGCTCTCTTTCATTATAGTGCCCTTAATGCCACTCACGCTTAGAGCCGGCCCTTCCCATGCATTTTCTCCCTTTTCACCCTTCTCGGGGTAGGTTACCGAAAGTAGGCAAGCAACTGCCTTAGAAATCAGCAATCACTTATTGCATTCCCGCGAGTAGCAGAATGGCCTCAATGGCAATGACAGTGCGAAACTTATTTTTGTTTTTGTAGTAAACGATGGATGATTTGTTATTAATTGCCTTAAGAAAAGAACAAAAGATAATCTTCGATAATTCTTCGTATTGATTAAATCAATAAACTCATGAAATGTTATTATCTTATCAGTCATTAAGCTTTTAAGATTTATAGAGATTGATGATACTGAATTGTCAAATTAAAAATATTCGAAGAAACGATTATTTGGTTAAAAAATCAACGTAATAGTGGAAGCGTGAGTCAATAATAGAAATGTGACAATTTGCGATTGTTAAGTGAGTTAATTGTTGTTATCGCGATACCACAGGGCGGTCAAGTAACTGAGGCCGGTCAGTACAATTCCATTCGCATCCTGTATGATATTCTCAGTCGTAAAGTAGGGTATTACTCCGTTATTCACATGATTGGTTATTTTGTGATTATTGCACTTTTAGCTGTTATAGATAGCGACGTCCCTTTATTCTTTATTCTATTTATACGCTCAATCTTCGTTCATATTCCTCTATTTGTCGCAATTCTTAATAATACCCTTTCCATCCAAATTAGACCCGCAATTTATGTACTTACAACGTTTCCGTGGTCTTGATTGCCAGTTGGTTCTTGCGTTCCCCCTTTCATTTTATTTCATCGAATTATCATATAAATTCCTGTGTAATTTGACCTTCAAATGCAAAATCCCAAAACAATTTAAAATAGAACTGTACACGGGCGAGGTATTTATAGTCTGGGAAATAATACATTTGATTTTTGGTGGAAGAAACGAAATTCCCACGTATTTAAAAATTATTACGTTTGATATATTGAAATGATGGAAATAAATATACATGAAATGTCACCCCAATTTATATAGGGTGTATAATTAAAGTTGGAAAACAAATATATCTCTTAGCACTCAAGGGGTTACCTGTGTACGAGTATTTATGCTAAATTGATATTTACAATGGATAAATAAATTAATTCATTTCCGATACCAAGGAAGCTAGTACCGTAAGTGTATTTGTGTGAATATATTCCTAATGTTAAAGTATTGCACTATGCCATCTTATCTTATTGCCGTCGTCAATGACAACGGTAGGAACCAAGAGTATCTAAAATAAAATTGTGCGGAAATGAGCATATCTTTCTTTTTTCTCAGAATGAAACCATTTTTGTGCTCTGTTGAATGACATGATTGAATAAAGTGGCGTTTTAAGGAGGTGTACACAGAATTTTCGGTTGAGGTGGCTGAACTCAAGGGTTTTAACAGATAATCTCTTGAAATTCTTGCAATTGCAATTCTCTCGAAAAACTTCAGCAGACGCTCTTCAATCGATTGCTGCAGCAGTCTCCACCGTCTGCTTTCGTACGGCTACAGTCTTTCCCCTTTCAAATACGCAGAAAACATATAAATGATGTATTCATGAAATCCATCGACACGCACAAACTATTAGAGGCTTAATAACGGGAAGTCCCGGATNCCCCCCCCCCCCCCCCCCCCCCCTTGGGTGAGCGCCTGGTTTGAAGAATCGTCGTCATATAATTGTCTATAACTATCAGAAGTGAGATTGAAACAACGATTTGAACGTTGTTTTCGTCATCTTTAATTGCTTTGTGCAAGAATCATCATAATATTTCTATAGTATGATAAAAATGCTAATTATTAAATTTGTCGTCTACAGATGTTTAGGAAACAAGAAAATCTCGAGAACAGAATTCTCGAGAAATTCCTGTATCCCCGCGGGAATTCTCGAGAATAGTCTCCGAGGCATTCTCCTCTCGTCCACACTTAAGACGCCTCCACTTCCATTTCCGCCTCCTCCATCTTTTCCTCACTCTTTAGCCCTTTGAAAAATAACTGGAAAGGAACCTCCTCTTGCAACCGTTCCGCCAGACCTTTCCGTTTTATTTGGATACACACGCACCACTCGGAATGGCTTCCGACGGTTTAACGTCCTCGTTTTTTCCTTATTTTTTTGCGAATTCCATCCGTCATTCTTATCTCCAGCATTCCACTCCTCGCTGTCATTTCCACTACCCCAAAAAAGTTCGCATCCACTTTTCTCCTGCGAGAGTTTTTACACAATTTCGCGTTCGATTTTTTTCTCCGTTTTGCAGATGCGTTAATCTTGTTTCTTTTCTCCTGCCGTGGCCTACATGCGCTTTCCGAGGAATATAAATTTTTCCGGAGTCTTTTAGAAGGGCGGAAGTAAGGGAAAGGAGCGGTGAAATTACTTACCTTACGGAAAAAAGCATGGAGTCGCTATACCGTTCTCTCTCTCTCTCTCTTTCTCTGTCGTGGCCGCTATTTAATCACTCAGAGAAGCCGAAAAGAAAGGGATCCCTTCCTCTGGCCCACATCCAACACTCCCCGAGGGAATCGCTTGCCTAGACTCACTTTCGTGAGTCACGTAAAGGCTTTGTTTTTCCAAATACTTATTGTGCACCGGGTGCTGCTTTCTATTCACCTGATATTGTTCCACTCGGGATTCTTTATCTTCGACGTTCATGTAAACATAACGGCCATGACTAACCGGGAGTTCGAACCGGAATCCGACCGAAATCCGAAGCTGAAAAGATAACGGTATTTTCGCCGGGGTGAAAACCGAACCGAATGCTTACAAATTCTTGAGCCTTATCGGAAATTGAAAAATTTCTTTATTCTTATTTTCTAAATTCTTTATTCTTATTTTCGGCAAAAATAAGTGCAAAAACCGGATAACCGTGGAATATAATCGGAACCCGACCAAAAAGCGTAGTCGATAAGGCTGTCATTTTTGCTAGAGTGAAAACTGAACCGAGAATGGGCCCTTTAGCCTGAACCGCAACCGGAAATCTCCTTTTGTTATTCTTATTTTCATTTAATTATGTGCGAATACCGGTAAACCTGGAAATTGAACAGGAACCCGACCGAAAATGCTGAAGGGCTCCCGGATAGCCAAGTGGGCAACGCGTTCGACTTCGGCGAAAGCGGTCTCGGGTTCGATTCCCGGTGGGGGCCCACGTGCGAAATGACCAAAGCAGTCGAAGCACTTTTAAGAATACTACTACTACTAGATGCTGAAAAAAAAACGTTATTTTCGCCGGAGTGAAAACCAACACGAATATTTATGGAGCCTGAACTGAAACAGGAAACATTCATTCGTTATTATTTTCGGATAATTAAGTGAAAACCGGATAACCGTGTAATATTACCGGAATCCGATCAAAAACCGTAGATGAAAAGGCTGTCATTTTCGCCGAAGTGAAACGAGCTGAGAATGTCAAAGTTATTGAGGCTGAACCGAAACCGGAAACCTTTTACTATTATAATTTTCCGTTAATTAAAGGTGAAAACCGTTAAACCTGGGAATCGAACCAGAGTGCGACCAAAAACCGAAGCCGAAGAAACTTTATTTTCGCTGGAGTGAAAACCGAACTGGAAAATTCAAATTCATCAGCTTAATTGTAACGGAAAACCATCAATCATCCGTACTTCGTGGGAAGACAACATGAAGAAATAAGACTAACACTTTGTAATTTCCAGAAATATATAAAATATCCAAAATTCCTTCCTTCCAAAATTTCCAATCCTATATAAGTGCATGCATTTTCTGTATTTGTGACCTGATGATGGCTCACCGCCGAAACCGGTAGTCCGTAATTTATGTTTGTGTAAACTACAAGGTGTTCATCTTATTTCTTCGGAAAACCTTCATTTACGAATTTTCGATTTTTGGTTATTTAAGTGTAACAGTAGTTACATTCACCTTGTGGTTTCACTATATAACTGTGACTTGCGATTCATTGAATAAAAACTATACTTTAATGACAGAACCTAAAGTTCGACTATTTCTGAAACATAAAATACTCTAATGCTTATCATCATATTGGCATAACCAAATATAATAAAGATACATGTAAGAAACGCCTTTCAGAATAGTTATGACATGAGAGCTGGAAAACCGATTTAAATAGGTATTAAGTATTCGGAAGGAGAAATACCGGAACTGAACAGAAATGTGGCGGTTTAATTGAACCGGAGGAAACAACTGATTGAGATTAATCAAGTTTCGATGTCAGAAACTATAATGCTGATATGGCCCTTTTTTATTTTACTGCACTGCAACCCCCAACTGAATCGAATCATAACCTGCAGTTCACTTACATTGGAACGCCTCACTAATCACGCTTGCTAAACGCTCACTAAATTAAGATTTGAGTCAGTGATTCCCGAAGGGGGCGTTGTCACACCCTTGGGGAAGCTGAGCTAACTACTAAGTAGGGGGTTTGACGCAGGGATATCTTTCCTTTTCGCCGTTTTTTCATTTCTAAATAAAAATTTCTTTCTTCTGGATAGCAGTAAAACATCAGTATATCTTTTCCGTGACATGGCAGAGGTTTTTATCCCTAGAAGTCTGATTTAATTTAATTCTGTTACAAAAACGACGTAGATGATGGTTGGGACGATTGGAATGGAGCGAAGGGGGAAACGGTATGAAAAATTTGAAAAATTTCGCTTTAAGTCGAAAGAAATATTTTACAGCAGGATAACAGGCAAAAGAAGATCCTAAAAATGTAAGGAATGAATTTTCAAAAATCTCTTCCTATATATCTAGGGTCATAATATTTTTGGTTTTTCAGAAAATATGATCTGAAGGAACCGACATTTCTTTTTCCAATAAAGAAGAAATCAGCCATAATCAGATTAGTAACCCTATACTCTTGGAGTGATAGGCTCCTTGGCTGACTAATAGGGGAGAGGGTAAATGGACGACCTACTTTGATTCCCCTTGGTGAATTTTTAGTTCTAGTAATTGCTTTGAAGCTTGAATTAGAGCCTGATCATGAATGCTCATACGATCACCATACGTCTGCCCTATCTATCTCATCAAAATGGCATTTTAAAGTTAATTTGTGATGGGTTCATAAGGCAATTGTCCCCCTTGACAAATTTCTAGATCAGCCCTTGCGAATGCTACAAATAGGTTTACAGTACTTGTCCATGGAATTTTTAAACTTGAAATTAACCTTCTGTAGATTCTTGTAATTAGACCTCTTTTTGAATATTTCGCCGGTTGCGGGCAATGTAAATGGTCTTGACGCTTTCCCGGTGGAATGTGTGCTGAAGACTATCTTCAGCAATGTAAATGGTTTTTGGGTATTTTAAAAGCTTCATCGTATAAGAGTCACACGAAATCAGGGATAAATTTTGTGGCCGAAAGTTGTGCCGTTTCTTTTCAATTGAAATTTGGTAATCGCACAAAAATCCTCTACTCGCAAAAAGTTTAGATTTTTGGTTAGCTCGAATAACATATTCCTTCTGCATGATTGTAGCTCTCAGTTTGGTCCAGCAAAAAGATACCTCTTAAATAGAATTTTCATTCCCAAGGAATAACAGATTTGAAAGATATTTGGTTTCAACAGCACGTCTCTTCTGTGCTATGTTATTCGCTTTTCCCTAGTCCTTAGAATTTTTATTGTTTTAGCGAATTAGTTTTAGTTAATTTTGTTAGAGTACTGCTCAAAGGATTTCCATATATACAATCTACTTCACATATTTTAGTTTTGCGCAGGTATTTTTCTCTTCTTTGCAGGTGTTTTCCTGCAGTGGGTATTTTTTACTAGGGTATTACTTTTTATACATCCACAAATATTTCCTTAATTTTCATCGAGGTTAGGTGGAAGAAAGGCCCAAATGTGCTTAACCTCGCCAATAAAGGGTCTATCAATCTATCCATGTATTTAAATTTTCCTCGCTATTTCTATTTACAAATTTATTTATGTTTTTTCATGAATATCTCTGACGACATGTTGGATGGCAGAAGAGATATTTTAGTCTCAGTCTCGTTTTAAGGAAGACATTATAAAATAAAACTATTTTTGACATCGAGCTAGAATCCTTCTAGGTTCAATACTAGGTTAGCAGCAAATTTAATAAGTCCAGAGGGATTTTTTTTTTATATCTGATAGTTGAACCAAATTAGTCTACCTCTATGCCCACGACCAATACGCCGGATGTCAACAACATAGTAGTTCCTATATAAAAAGTTTTTTTCGTAAACTTTAAGTTTAGTGCGCACATTACTGGAATAATTTGTGGATGGTATTTCGGGTACACCCTTTTCCAATAAAAGATTTTTCCGTCGAGAAAAGGTTTCCTTCCTATTACTCCGATCATTTCTTAGTTTTGCTCATTTGCGAATATCGTATGTGAGGTGCGTTGAACTTCAATTATATTCCGGAAATTAAGATCCGACGATTTCCTGCTCCTTCTTGAAGCCGATCTCGTTATGCACTTGGAGGCGCGGGTTTCCTGGACATTAATTTGATAAAAACGGGTTACTCCTGGAATTTCGACAGATCTAAAAAGTTAACTGGAGCAGGGTTGCAAACTAAGGGTAAAATTGGTTTGATTAGCATACGCTTAGTGATTAATAGCTATTACTTATTATTCCTAAACTAGGCTACCAACTTTAAATGAATGCCAACTCGATGTGTGCCGACACCAACCTTGCATTGAAGTATTACATTGTATAAAGGTTTCTGTACATGCATCAGTCTGAAAGCTGGTTACATCCTCTAGCACTAGCTATAAGAACCTTCGGAAAAATAATGATGCTATTCGGCTAAATGAGGAGTGAGGTAATTTGCTCTTTCTTTCTTGGATGAGCCAGAATGATTGAATCGAAAACTTCCACCTAAGTTGAGCATAATAACCCTGAATGCAATACTTGACATGGCATTCTATTAGAAGAGGCATGGGGGGATACCGTATACAGTTGCACTCATACCTCATCAAGATTCTAATTAATAACAGCCATGACAAAAGTATCTGAAAGATACGGAGGGGTTCTTCCAATCATAATAATCTGACTCGATGAGGAAACTGCAAAGTACCTCACTCCTCATCTATTATAGTATGCTTCATTCCCTCTTCGAATATTTTGGTACTAAAAGGTGAAGATATTGTGGTTATAATCAATCTATGGTCTAATTATATTACAGGCTGACAGGGAATACTTTAAAAGTGGTTCATCGCGAAATTTTCACATCATGCGCCGATGGGTATTGGGTTACGAGATCGATTTTTTCGGATTCGCAAACAAATTTTCTCGGGAATCGGGAAGGAAAAAAAGCAAAAACATCCCTAGCATTGGTGATGGAAGACACCACCCGGCCTGGAATCCATTTCTGCGTGAGCAAAATCGCCTCGCAGAACCAATAGCCGCGGGCTGTGTGTTCCTCCGAGTTTATCGAAATTAATTTCAGCAAGATCTTTCCCTCGGTCACCTTTAGGATCGGTTGTCCTTCACTTTTCCCTCCGATCTTACGTCCGATACGCGCTTCTCTCATCTCCTCCGGCGCTTACAGAAGGGAGCGCCCTCTGCGGGGGATCTCACCTTTGGCATTCCATGACATTCCAATTTCCAATCTGCGGATTCGTGGTGCTCCAGGATTAGATGCTGCGGGGGAAGAATTTGGGATGAAAAGTTATTTTTGCTCATCCGTGAAAGTTTAATCAGCCAATGCGGACTGAGATTAATTACCGTGAACAATGGCGAGATTAATTACATATAAAGCTTCCCTTTTGTGGGGGAAATACGCCCACAACTATTGTATCTGATGATTAATCTCATTATACAGTAGGAAATACATCTTTCATTAACTCTTTCGTAAACCTACTCATGGTCGTGATAATATATACAATGATATGATTATGTTCATGTTAACATTGATCAGGCGTTATTGCTGAAATTAAACTTTTACTGATTTATAAATTCTTATTCTTCTGCTATTATTATGGCAAATTTTGTTCCATTCTTACGTGCAATCAGCCACAGGAATCCTGAAAAATCTTACATGATAAATAATATTAACAAGTGGTGATAAAGCGTTTTAAGGTATTTGCGGTCCCATTTGAATAATAATAACAATTAAACAGCGCTTTTCCGAAGTTATTGTAGTTGGGGGAAAACGTTTTTTTACTTTCTGCATTCTGTATAAGTTTATCTAAGGATTTGGGGGGAATTTTAGATTAGTTTGTTAAATGCACATCCCTTTTGTATTGGTTGTATTTTGATGTGTAACTTATAGCCTTTTAAATTGTTTATTGTCTAAAGTGTTGCGGCTAGTGTTCAAGATTAATAACGTACATACAGTTTATGGTATTTATACCTCTAGAACTTTTTAATATAGTTGGAGTCGGTGAAAGTGATGTAATTTAACGTCACTACTTGACCAATCGTCGGTCTGTGGTGAAATTGTATAATGTGAATAATCCAAACCTCGATTTCACTACAGTATTTTTAATTATAATGTTTTTCTCCTAATTTTATCTCCTACACTACCTGCAATTACGTTTGAATATTTGTGTCACTGGGCTGGAGGAAAGATGAGAAAACGTGGTCTTAATCTCGTCCAATAAAAACCAACTAAGTTAACTAATTGAATAAGGTGACACGACATTTTTTGACCTTTTAATTCACTATCTACTTTTGCAAATTAACATTTTTTCCATCCTCAGAACATTTCGGGTAGCATTATTTTGATTGATTGCTTTATTTGACTGTACAATTGGGAGAAAAATTCGCCACGCGCTGACTATATAATGGAAAACTCCAAACAAAACAAAGCCAACGGAAGGTTTATTTTTTAATCAATGAAAAATCATTTCACAAATTGAATATAAACGGCATCTTCATACCTGATGAATGGGTAGGTTTGGAAGACCGGGTTGAGTGGTCAAGTTTGGTTGATTATTTGTCAGACCAAAAAAAATTTAAAAATCAAGCCGACAATGATTGGAAAAAAAAGTTGGAGTGTTCTTGTTATAAGATATAAGCGAATGAATGCCGTGGATATCAAACTGAAGACCAATGGTGAAAAAAATGCGAGTAAAGTAAAATATTTGAATATAAATAAGATGAGACAAGTTGTGATGGGTTTTGTAGATTCTTTAAAGGGACACAAATCTGCAAAAGTACGAAAGTTTTATTCCGCATTCACGATGGTTAAGAGGGCATGAAATATGTGAGGAGAAATTTAGCATGAAAATGCCTAATATTCACGCCCCTGAATTAATTAACACCCATAGCGACCTCTTTCTCGCGTATTTCAAGGGATTTATTTTTGAACACTGCGGATTCAAAATTAATTAACATCGCGTGCATAACAAGGAAAATTCCCTCGAAAAAAAAAACATAATTATAACATAATTATCCGATGACCCGACGTTGGGTTCCGAGGATTTTTGCGCCCAAAAGTTAGGTTTCGCCAAAATTGGTCGGAGGAGGCAGTTCGTTAAAAATATCCTATAAATATATCGGCGCTCTTTTGTTTTTATTTAGTAAAGCAGAAAGCAGCGATATATTAAATTCCCTATCGGCAGTTTTAAAAGGGCTTGCTTCATAAGGATCGCATTAAAGGAAAAGCTGTATGTATAGAAAATGCTGTTTGTAAACATATTACATTGATTTCTGCGACCGTAATTCGTAGATTACTCGAAAGGGATGGCTAGTGAGTTATCTTAAGTGAACAAACTTATGCAGTGTGTAACATAACACAAAAAATTATTTTAATTGCCGTTAATTGCACAGTTTCCAGACTTATCTCGTCGCCTGACAGAAAATAGATTATTGTTTATCTAATAGACCCGGGTTCGACTTTTTTCTTACATTTTGCCACATGAATACTCGAGAAAAATTGTTTTTTATGATGCAGCCTTACCTTATTTTGAGAATTAAATAATTGTTTGTCATTCCATAAAACATAAAAAATGAAATTTCGGAATTAATCTTATTTTTATGATGAAATGAGGTTTTCGGGTTAAAATTGCGAAAATTTGGGTACAACCAACGGATATTTTGTTATATTCTACGGGTTTGAGAAGGCGGTAGCTATCCGACCATGGGCACCATTAAAGTTTTTATCGCAAGAACACATAGAAAGGTAAGCCCATAACGAATGTATTTGGAATTTAATACTACTGCGATATTAGATTTATAAAGCATTACGTAATAGTAAAGACTATTTAGACCCCCTATCCCTTCACCGTCATCTTCAAAAATTTGGGAGCGGGAATGAGGAGTGAGGTACTTTTCACTTGCTTACCAACTCATGTGCTTTATTTTAATTATTAACCGTACACCGTAACCATGTGAAAAGAGGAATTATATTATTAAAAAAACAATGGCTTATTGGTTTGTATTAAGCAATTGTTGCAAATACGTAAAAACTTTACTACAAAACTTAAACTTTATTTAAATTGTTCACTATTCGTCCCGAAAACTTTTACTATTTTGAAGTCGTCGTCAAACAAGCCTCCTGAGTCCTCTGCAGAATATTTCAACATCTGAGATCTCAGCCAATTATTCGCCGAGGTTTTCAACTCTTTAAGAGATCTTGAAGCGTAGAGAGTCAAGCCAGTTCTTGAGTTTTAGGAAAATATTAAATTTGAGATGTCGTGGGCGGGCATCCCAAATAGTGTTAATTAAGACGTACATATTTATGTACGTATATATTTGTTAAAAAAGGTTAAATTTCATACATTTTACGTAGCCTAGACATAAGATACAGTGTTTTCTTGACCCGTGTTAATAAACCAACTAATTTAAATCAGTCTGTTTTTTTTTTAGTCTCTTTTAACACTGTCTGTGAGTTTATCAGTCTGAAGGCTATTTGGACACTCTATCCCTTCACCATTATGTAATAAAAGCTTTGGAGAGAGAATGAGGCTTACTTGGCAAGATAAGGAGTGAGGTAATTTTCCCTTGCTTACTTTACTGAGGCACAATATCATTAGTTTGGGCAGTCCTTGAAAATACAGCATAATTACTCCTTGAATTACATCTCAAGTAAGAAATTACCAAGATGAATTAATCTAACTCTTCTAACTGTATGTCAGTAAATTATACATCCCGATGAACGATTAAAAATCTCATCCCGCTACCAAGAACTGCCAAGAGTTAGCGGTCTGAATTGTATATTTAGTCCGAAGGCTGGAACCTCATTCCGTCTACCATCAGCTAGAAAAAGCTAGGATAGGGATAATGAGGCTTACTGGGCAAATGAGGAGTGAGGTACTTTGCTATTCCTCCCTCTCTGAGCTAGAATGCTATAGTATTTGTAATTGAAGTACAGAGACTCTGCGTGTAACTTTTTGTAGCATTTCATAAACAGAATGGCCTCAATGAAAGCATTATTCACCTTCCACCATTATTCACCATCACTCATACCTCATTAGCATCCATATATTTGTATTCATTAGTAAGACATACAAAATTAGATGAAGTATACATTTCCCTCTTTTCATTACGAAAAGACAAATTATAACCTTTCAGAAATGGCTTCTTTTTGAGGAAATAATGGAAGTGAAAGACGGTGTAGAAATTCTCCATTCGGCCAATTATTACTCATTCCCATCGTATTACATCAGCGGATAAGAGACTTCGCATTTTACGTTCGCCAATCAGGAATAAAGAATTGCCCTTCAAATCCATCGAAGGCATTTAGGAGCTAAATACCCGCCATTTTCCAATTTTTTTACCGCGATTTTATATTTTTTTCCTCTTAGCCTCGTAAACCAAATCCATCCTCTTCATTCCCTCTGTCGGCAGAAAATTCGAAAAATAGATTTCTCTCGATATCAGGGCTCAATCCGCATTTGCTTTAGTGTTTGCCCTTTTCCCCTCAAAAGCCCTCGCGAATTTTCCCCCCAATTTTAGGCTTTTTTCGCCACTTGACGTTCGCGTATCCCAAATCGAGCGAACGTAATGAGACCGCGACCGAAAATTCTCGAGTGCCGCCACCGCAGTTGAAGATCACCTGGATTCCGCCTCGTTTGGATCGGAGCGAACGCTCGCTTGTCGTTCTTTTTGTATTCGACGATTTTTTTAAGCGGAGTGTCATTGTGGGAGAGACGCGGAGTGACTCATTGCTTGCATTCGGTGGGGATGTAAAAGTAATGAAACAGTTTAGGCTGTTTTTATTCAATTCTGTCTTTGATGAAGTGTGTCAGTCTTAAGGACGTCATTTAAACCCTTTTCTCGCACATCTCCTCCATAATTCTATAATATATTTTGTTATTGTTATTATTAATTCTATAAGGTTGGGAAATGGGACTCTTTAGTATCAATTCCTTGTTAACTTAACCTTTAACTATTAATGTTAGATATAAGAAGACACTAATTAGTTTCAGTCTCGCCCTGATACAATGGTTAATTATTATGACTATTTGGCACCTCTGAGACGGTGGCTGCGGGACATTCACCTATTCCGGATGCAATGCACCACAGGGATTAGAATCATCTATTGTTCTTTAAAAGTCGTTTAAAAATCTTCTTACTATGGAGCAAGTACTAATTATTGTGTTTTTTAGTAGTTGAACAATAATTTATCTTCTCTTCCAATCGCTTCTAAGCTTTTACGTAGGTTCTTAGGTATTAAACCGGTCGTTGAAATTATTATCGTGACAATTTTGACAGTTTTTAGGTTCCAGGCTTGTTTTATCTCTTTGGCAGGGGTAGGTATATATTTCTGTATATTTTCTTTTTGTTGGTATCTATATTTCGGAATGGAGATGTCTGTTAGATATGACATACTTTACTGTTATATTTGAAAAGTTACATCCGGTCTATTGTGTGGTCGTATCGGCCTGTTATGATGTTTGTAATGTAGTAAATCTTGACTGCATCATTTTCCATCACAGATGGTGGTCTCATTTGGAACTGTAGTATGTTTAAATTATTATTTTTGTTGCTGTTTTTATTAATAATAATTCCGTCCATTAAAGATGTTAGTATTGTTATGTATCGTAATTCCCTATCGTTGCATTCACTTCCCTGTTCAAACGAATCCTTACTTATATATTCTATACGGGGAAGTCAAAACGTTTAATTTATTTTTAATTAACTAAATTCCAACGCATACAGGTGAAAACATGTCATCAATTTTCCGCATAGACTCCTTTAATTTCAAAGCACGTTTGCCACTGCTTCTCGGGCGTTTTGATTCCGCGAGAATATTATTCTTTTGGTTGTCTTTCCAGTTTAGCACCGTACCGTAATAATTTTCGTTCAGATTTTCGCTTTGGTGCGACAAAAATACCGAAAATCGGTTCAGTTCCGGTTTCATTTCTGCAGCCAAGATCGAACCGGTTCGATCCGATGTTCTTCGTTCCGTCTATGTTAATATCACATCCCACCGAAAATTTTCTTTGTCATTTATAGCTAGGTATATATATTGTATCGTACATCACCCTGAATTTTAGAATAAAACCTAGTAATATTAATTTATTAAATATGTCTTTATTGGGCGAAATTGGGACTAAAAATTCCCTTTTAACCTAATGTCACAAAACAATCGCTCTCAGTGGCGGAATAGCTTTTTAACACTGGGGACCCGGGTTCGAGTCTAGGCTAAACGGGATTATTTGAGCTACAGCATGGATGACTGTGTTCGCCGTTTGTTTCTGTGATCGAATTCCTTGGAAAAATGGGGTTTAATATAAAATATGTTTTTTTGAGGAAAAATAATAATGTTTGTTCACAGGATAAATATTTCTACAAGAGATAAACACCCACAAAGAAAAGAGAGAGAGAGAAAACTGTGTGAGTAAGAAGAGAAAGTTATATGCTGAAACGTCAAGAATCATAAGATATTAAAAATTGTATTAAATTATACTAAACATCTGTATTCGTTGCTTAAAGAGTATGAAATGTTAATTTGGCGGGTAAGAACATAATATGAATCGTTTATGTTATTTTTTATGATCTTTGCTACGGTATAAAATCATTTATACGGTATATATTTCGTATAAAAAACATAAAGTAGCTCTTTCTAAATAGTTCTGCAGCCCTTCTTTCGTAATAAAGTACCATGGATGCAAAAATACGTCAATATTTACAGAAATAGTACTTCTATATGAATAGTTTATGTTATATTACGATGTGCTCAGTGTAATATATAAAAATATGACAGTAATTATCTTTCCAATTTTGGGTTGGGAAAACACTGCACTGTTTAAAGATAGAAAAATGTCCACCCTACAAACTCAAGATTAAGATTGTTTAAACGCAAATGAGTTACTAGAATATTATCGAACTCTTCTCCGTTTCTCCTTCAATCTCACATTACCAGGGATGGATTCTTCCGATCCCAATCATATTAAAATTCCTCACGAAATCTCTTGAGAAATTTTTCGTTTCCATCGTAAGAATTTCGCATTACCCATAACTCTCCGCGTTGGTCTTAAATGATTTCGTCAATCCTTTGACAATGAATTATGGACAGAACTTGGCCCATTATTATTTTTCCTTTCGCAGTGCTTTCTAAAGATCTCGATTTTCGGTGTGGAAAGTGGAACACTCGTCGTTTAGCGCCCACCCAACAGGGGTCGCTGTTTTCTTCTCTCTACCCATTGAGCAAATCAAATTCCACTAATGCGTCCTTTTTATCTGGTTCCCATGGAGACACTCTTTCCACGAACTTCTTTCCACCGCCACACTTTCAATGTCACCTTTCTCTCTCTCCATGAATTTCGAGTTTTTTCTTCTTCCTTCGCTCTCATGGATTATATATATGTGTAATTTGTAACATAAATAACCACTCAACGGTGGCGAAGTGGTTAGCTAACGCTCAAACCACAAGGTTCAGTGTAGTCGGAATTTACTGGTTAGGTAATTGTTTTTAATTTTAAACAAACACAATAACTGTTATTACAATGGACGAAATTGTGGTCTTCCCGTCTTCAAAAATTATTATTATTAATATTGTTATTATTGTTTTACTATGATGTTATTATTGTTATGGGAGGATCTTGCAGCCAATTTTGCACATGCTAAATTACTTAGTAGTACTTATGAAGTTACATTTGTAGTAATAATTGTATTCTTCATACCAATTATATTTGTAATAATATGTACGTATTTGTTGTAAGCTATATTTGTAATAATAACTGAATTTTTGTAAAAGAAAATTAATACTACTGAATTTAGTTCTTCTCAACACGGAGCGTGCGAAGCACGAAAGGGAAAAGGCTCATCTATTGCTTTTTTTCATTTTTTTAGTAATTATTAAAACTCTTCTTACTAAGGAGCAAGTACCAATCAAAGTAGTTTTTTCCAGTTGAACATAAATGTGGTTTACATTCCAATTGTTTCAAGGCTCTTATGTATTATTCTGATCGTTGAAATTATTATTGGGAACATTTTGACAGAGTTTATGTTCAGTCTTGTGTTATTTCTTCGGCCAGGATTAAATTTTTTCTTTATTTTTCTTCTTTTTTGGCGTCTGTATTTTCTGTGCTCGGAATGGATATGTTCATTAGATATCTTATTCTTTCTTGTTTTATTGGAAGAGTTATATCCGTCCTATGGTTTGGTGGTAATAGGTCTGTTATTGTAGTAGATTTTGACTATCATTATCTATTTCAGGCGGTGGTATCATTTGGTACCATGGTTTGTTTTCAAGTGATACGTCGTGATATCTTATTAGTACAAGATGTATTTGTTTGCAAATGTAGTCAGGTTTTTGTGCATATTCCACACTTGCCAATACGCTGCATCCAGTGATGTGCTCTATTGTTTCTGCCCGAATATTACAATTTGACATTTGTCAGTCACATTATTATAATTATTAATCAAGTTTTCGTATGTCTGTCCGAATGTGACTGTCTCATGACTGATTTAAATCAAATTTCGCGTACCTTTGCGACACGATAGATCATTTTAATCAGTATGGTAGCAGTAAGGAGACCTTACTCTTACTTTCGTGTATAGCAGAAATTTAAAAAAATACAAAAGTGTAGCAAATATTAATTGGTAAGTTATTCTGTCTTTCGTATATTTTAAGAATTAGAAATTTTGCCTATAATTTAATCAGTATCACCAAAAGCGTACTAAATCAAATGCAGTTGCACCTCGACTTGCGAATTTGTTGCAGTTCGAAGTTCGTAATTCGACATTTCCTATCTCCAGAACCTCGTATATAAAGCGGTTCACAAGTCGAGGTACTACTGTATATATACTCCTATAAATCGTATATTTCACCCAAATTTTAACGGATAACTGTACTTTTTGAAGTGCAATTATGTATCGTACTCAATGATAATTGAATCATTTGAATAAAATTCAGCTCTGCCGTGATTAACGAGGATTTTATGTGAATTCTATCAGTTTTGTTTGTAGAGAAATGTAAATATGGTTTAAACTTTAGGCTTTCATCGGCATTAATGCGAGCGATGTCTTTCTTCGGAACGAGGAAATAATATTTTAGTGCGTTTCAATGCTCACTTCCCCAGCTTTTCGACATTTCGTCAGCGTTTCCAGTTGCGCTACCTCTAAAGGCCTTCCTGGAGTCACGCGTAACGTTCCCCTGCGCTGCAGTAAGTCTCGTAGGCGAAAATTCTGCTCGAGAATGCTACAAAGGAACGTTCTCTTCGTTTTCGCTCTTTGTTTCGTTGGTATCGCAAACTCTCCAGACTAAATCTTGGAAAGTTTCGCCGCCCAATCACCCGTTTGATTTTTATCTCTTTCGATTCTTCGCCGGTGACAACAGATCGGTTGGTTTTACTTTTATCTGCGGTTGTTTCCCGACTCGGCGGAGATTGGCAAACAAACTCGACCCACTTTCGCGATGTTCGCATTTATTCGCTCGCAGTTTTTCCGAATGCGGGAGCGTTAATTAGGCATTTCCCTCCATTGTGCGCTGTCATCAGAATTCAAAAGAGCCTCACAGTGGAAGATATGCGCATTTGTGGACGAAAAAGTCCCGCTCAAATGCCAATAAGTATTGCTACGTTTTGGAAGTTGGAGAGATTTCGCTGGACTTTGGCTAAGATAATTTTTTTCCTTTATTCGGGAATGCAAAAATGTTCTCTTTTACCCTTTAAATGTGTGTTGACGTTGATTTTATCACTAAAGATAGCTCTCTTTGTTGAAATGTGATTGTAGTAGAATTGCAGGTTAGGAATCCCTTCCCATTCGATCTCAGGAGTTTCGCTTGTTCCCGAGTCCCAAGAAAAATCCATTGAGAACTACGAGAAGAATTGCCCCTATGTTTCTCAATTGATTAGTCCATGGTCAAAATAATATGAAATTCAATTGAAAAAGTTTCTTAATGTCAATTTCAGGTAGCCTTTTGTATCCTTGATTTATTAGTATTGTGGTGGTGTTGGTGGTGGTATTGTTGATGTAATAGTTGTTGGTTCTACAGTAGTCGGTGCAATAGTATTGTTTTCCTGCTGTGGATATATCCTAGGATATTAATGAGGCTTTTTTACATTCACAAAGACTTCTTCAGTTTTCTTCTCTGTTTCTATTTACAATTTTATTTTATTTTCCATATTTTTCATATTCATGACATCATTAATATCTCTGACGACGAGTTAGATGGGAGAAGACACTTTGAAATCTAAATCTCGCCTTAATTAAGACCCTAAAGTACTTGTATTGTTAATGGCTTTGCTTCGTGGTATTCTGTTGGTATTGTTGCTGCTCTTGCTTGGTGGTGTTATAGAGGAATTGGTGGCGGTATGGTCGAATGTATTGTTAGGTGGTATCGTATGATTGATGGCATTGTTGGTAGTATTGTTGACGGTATTGTTGGTTCACGGTATTGTTTAGTTGTTTTGCAGGTGTTGTTTTCGTATTTTTGTGATGTTTATGTTGTTCTTTAGCATCTGCAGCGAGCGTCGATCGAATTTAAAGTCATCATCTTATCTGAGTGTTACGGAGTGCATTGAAATTATCGCCGTTTCAAATCTGAATTTATCTCAACGATTCCCGCTATTGTAATCGGTTTCATCGCTGGCAGATTTGTTTCTTGAGAGAAATCAAGAATATTCCGTACAATGTATATCATATATTTACGAATAATGCCGTAAAGGGGACAAATGGTTTTTGGGTGCCATAAATGAGCAGGCGGTCAATACTTTTCCCTGGTGAAGTAAATACCCAAATGGTTTCGGGTGCCCATGAATCCATCAGTGTCTCCAAGTAAAGATTTCCTCTTGCAATCCCCTTCCTCGCCACACCGCCCATTAAGACTCCGCACCTCCAATTCCAATTCAATTTCCCGTCGAAGCAAATCGAAGCCCAATTCTGGAATCGCGCCAAAAATCTCAAGGGTGTCCCTGCCGAAGTTAACCAAATATGAAGATCGAAGATTATTCCTCCACTTCGTCTAACTTTATTTCTGGGTTTCCTTAATTAACATTCTTATATTGTAACATTCTTAGACGTTTGCGGGCTTACTACTTCTAAACTGGGCGCCTGACTCTTACTTTAATCGGTTATTCAGTGCCCATAATCACTTCATAAATTCAAAAATGACAAGCATATCTTGAAACTATGGACTTTGTGGAAACTATAGTTAGATAACCTTCTATACCTTTTATTTTAAAAATATCAAATATGCAAACTATTTTCTTCCTAGCAAGCATGGCGTAGGACGATGGCATTGTTGGTGGTGGTGTTTAGTGATATTGTAGGTGAATCTGTCTCATATTTTATCCGCTAAAACAAATATTTTTTGAATGAACAATGGCTGTGAGAATGTAACCAAGTGTTGATTCATCCTGAAGAGCTCTAACAAAGTGCACATTTTTCCTGGACTATTTTTGCCTGGACTGGATTGCATATTTCCTTCATTATTAGAGGACCAGAGAATGCCCATGAAGATGTTATTATGAATTCTGGGGTCAAATTACTTCATGATTCATATATTGTTTTCTTATGGGACATCCTGATTCTTGTCATTTATAAGTACTTAATCCAGTGTGATTATTTACTTCTGGTTGTAATACGCACTCAGGGTTGTAATTGTGTATCAACAATCCTCGATAGTAATGTGAAAAAGAATGTCTCGATAATGGCTCCCGGATAGCCAAGTGGGCAACGCGTTCCACTTCGGCGAAAGCGGTCCCGGGTTCGATTCCCGGTGGGGACCCACGTGCGAAATGACCGCGGCAGTCGAGGCACTTTTGGCATTACTACTACTACTATGTCTCGATAATCCTAGTCCAGATTAACCGAGGTTCCATATTATCCCAGACACATATTAATATGATTTTCCTTCTTCACTTATGCACATATGTACCGGCACACCGCTTAAATTACTTTTGTTGTAACTGCATCATACCAGTTCAGCATAGATTAGCAAACCTCGGCGTAATAATCTGGAGGTAATCGGAGAATGGAAGTTAGAAATGTATTTGGACAAGTGACGTATGTATTCAGAAGGGAAATAGGAATATTTTATTTAGAAACTTTTTACATCAAAGAGATTTTTAACTGTAAAAACACGTCACACAACGGCAAGGAATTAAAATAACCTGTTTATTTTATAATTTACGTACGCAAGGCGACTCTTCCGGGTTATCCGCGTTTTCAATTATCCGAGGAGACCCCTGTCCACATCTACTCGGATAATTGAAACTCCAGTCTATTTCCGAGTGCGTAGAATGACTCGTTTTTGGTAAATGGTAAACCTGATTAACCCTAATCACCAAGTTGTCAACAAAAGGTATAGCATGTTTCATAAAATCTGTTACGAACTTACAGAAAGGATTTGAAAGTAAGAATTGAACTGAAAGCTAAAGGTTTGAAGCATTTTCAAGTTCATAATTTAGTATGTTTGAGAATGGTGTTACATTTCCTTCATTCTCCAACCTGAAGAGAAATGTTTGTATGAATATTTGCAAATAGCTTCATTTAAGGTTCTCGGCTTCCCTTTATTTTTAGTGCATTATGGCTATTCGCTGCATTGTTTCGAGCTTTCTTGAGATACGGGTGAGTTATGAAATAAAGCGGGGTCGTTTATGACCCCAGGTTGTGAGAGGCACAATCTACTTTACTAGTAGTGCTTTAATCTTCTCTTTAGTGGATCAAGGATTAAGAAGCGATAACATTTATCGATCCTAGTAAATACTTTGGGATAGCGAGAAGAACTGAATTCGGTGCTAAGGAACTTGGAAACTTCTCAATTGAGAGAGGGAAAAAATTCTTTTATTCGGGCGAATGGAATAGTCCTTGGCAGCAATTTCGCCTCGTTGATTCTTTTAAGCGAAAGAGTTGGAATTTATTTCCCTGGCATCCCTTCCGGGAACTATGCTTTCCCTCCACATTATTTCCACTCCCTCGGATCTCCATGAATAATAAGACCCTCTTCTCGAAAGTGTTGAAATTTGGTAAATATAATCGGGCTGCAAATGCTGCTCGCTCTTTATTCTATTTAAATATCTGTTTTTTGTTATTGAAAGAAGGTTCCTGGAATCCAGCTCCACAGCTTCTTTCACAATTTCACATTTCAGCTGGTGTGCTGGCTGCGGTGCCGGAGAGGTTTGCGTCCTAGCCAACCCAACCCCAAGGTTCGAGTTCCGGCTAATCGGATTTTTCTGGTTATGGAATGGTTGTTTCTCTTCGTAAATAATAATAATTAAAATGTGTCTATTGGTGCCTTCCTGATTCCATTAGAGAAACAAATGAATAGTATACATCAATTAATTGCCAGGACAATGAGATGTAACTATGGTGTTTATGAGAGTCAGTTAGGAACATTGTTGTTAGTATACAATAATGGGTAGTCGGAACAATGAGATGTAACTATGGTGTTTATGAGAGTCAGTTAGGAACATTGTTGTTAGTATACAATAATGGGCATTCGGAACAATGAGATGTAACTACAGTTGAGAAGCATTGTTGTTAGTGCACAATAATGGGTAGTTGGAAGAATGAGATGTAACTATGGCTTTCGTGAGCAACAGTGCAATTCAAGGGCAATTTTGAACGTCCTACGTAACTTGCACGTGACACAATAAAGTTCACGGGGGAACAGTAAGGGACATTAAATTATTGTAGCAATGGTTTCTGAATTGATTATGGGATAGATAAGGTGGTTATCTTTGCACATTGAGGTATGCACCTTAAAACCCTTCTTAAGGCGCACACCTAAAATGGGGTTTTAAGGCCAACACCTCAATGTGCAGACATAACCACCTTATCCTTTACCTTATAAATCCTTTGGGGACTTCCTCATAACATCACTCTCTGAGCAGGCTGCCTGGACCAGGACCTTTGCGGTGGTTGGTGCCGCTATGTAGAACGCCACTTCTATTGCTCACAAAGCATTCCCGAAAACGGTGTGGAAGATACGCGGCATGGTAGCTCAGTGGCTAGAACACTTGTCCGGATAGCGGAAGACCTGGGTTCGAGTCGCAGTCATGGTGTTATTTTCACATCTGTTTCTCCGGGGCTCTGAATTGGTAACGGAAGATTTCTTTAAACTTAGAAGAGAAATTAGTTGAACAACATGTCTACTAAGAATTAATAATGAATAATAACGAAGTACCTTACTACCGTGAAGTATTAGAACCACACATGCATGTAACTCGATATTAAGACAAGATTTTTGTTCAAGATTAAGGGTGCGACTCATACGGCAAATTTTCGCCACCTAGCGAGTACGCTCTACTTGTGGATGCAGAGGTGAAGGTGCATTTAGAGCGAATTTGCAACTCGCAGTTTCTCCGACATTGCACTTAAGATCGAAGTGCTAACTCTCTAGGACACATCACTGCTAAGAAGGAGATATAGCAAGTTGTATGCTCCCGTTGCGGCTTCACGTGGTTGCGAAGTCCGCATCTTCTTCTGCTTCGAAATGTGTTTGTGGATTGCAGCGCGTATGCGACTGCTAGATGCGACTTTTTGGTATTTTTACGGAAATCGGAAATTATTTAAAAGCGAGATATCCCAATGTACAACATTAATTAATAAAATACAGGAAATTCACGCATTTACAGTATAAGGTTTCATTATGATAGTTTTTACTGACATTCCGCCAAAATTAAACAGCGAGTTCAAGAGTTTGGATATTGCACAATAACAACTTGTGAATATCTAATACTGTGTTCAAAGTCGTATGTCGTTGGAATTTCAGGCCCTCTGTCATTAAGGTTTGTTTGGTTCAAAATACGGATTTCTGATGAAATATTTGGTCCGTCTCTTGATAGGGATCTCCTCATTTCGACGGCGTCGGTCAAACGGGGGTCGGTTAAGTGAGTGTCGGTCAAACGAGGTAGGCCCTATTATATCAGGAAAATTATGAAGAAACTTTTTTTCTTATTTATGAGTTAAAGCACAATAATTATTTTGCCCTACAGCAAATCAGAAAATAGCGGATGAATGTTTTTTCTTCGATATTTAATTATATAATAATGGTTTAACTGGTAAAATTTTGTTTTTGACGTGTCCTATATATGCTTATGTTGGTCTATCTCGTTTACAAAAAAAAAATCATTCGCTATTTTCTGTAGGGCAAAATAAATATTGTGCTTTAACCCATTAATAAGAAAAACAGTTTCTGCATCATTTTCTTGGCATAATAATGAAATATATGCTAGATTAAGCGAAATTATGTATTGTCAGGCTTTCGGATAGCCAAGTGGGCAGCGCGTTCGACTTTAATGAAAGGGGTCCCGGGTTCGATTTCCGGTAAGAGTGCGTAATTGCCTCAACAGTCGAAGCACTTTTAACAATACTTTAACTACCATTTATTGTTCCTGATAGGTCTTCACGCCTACCGTATAGGTCCTTGGGAACACTTTAATTGCTGAAACAATGTCTGATATATCTCACAGTTATTCTCACACATTATTATGTTTAACTTGCTCCATGTTCTTAGGGGACAACGATGATGACCGTGGCGAGAATGTGAAAAACTGTGTATGCTCTATTTGTGAAATACAGAAATAAGTGCGAAAGAGAGGCAGTGTCTACAAAGGATGACCTTAAATGAATTCCATAGAGAATCGACTGGAAAAGGAAGTTTCTTTTTGGTCACCTTGACATCAGTTTTTATTAAAGCTCTGAACTTCTCTGTTTCTTTGTCACAATTCTCCAGGTAATCCCTCAGAATTCGGGGCGATGACACATTGCGCCGCTTCATTTGCATTGTGGAGGGCGTGGGAGTCCTAAACATAACGATGTAAAGGAATATTGGAATCAAAGGAAATTTCATTCACTACAGACATCAAAGTCACGTGTCTTCTCTCATCTCAAAGTCTATTGAATATCCGAAAATGAGATAAAAACTATTCTTGAGTTTTGCATCGAAGAACTTTTAAAGCTATCAAAGGAATAATTTAAGTTCGACTTCAAAAGACACCAAGGTTTCCTTTTCATTTAGCCCAAGACCCTTCGCGCTCTAAGAGTCCCTGTACCGAGCTTTTCGTAAATTTCTTATGCAAAAGCATTGTAAGCGACCTGGTGTCGAAGCCAGGACCATTTTTGGAAAATGATCATGGCTTTCGCGTGACTAAATTTTTTCTTTTAACGATATTTCAAGTGACAGTCGTGCCTTATGCAAGTGCATCAAAACCATTCTGAAATATGCTTTCGTACATTTCTTATGGCAGAAATACGCAGAGGCCCGGTTTCGAACCCAGAACCATTTTACGAGATGTCTTTACCATCGGGGACTTTTTATGATCGAACCCACGTTATCGAGGATTCATATCTCATTTTCCGGGTGGTTTCTCCATGAGGTCACTATAACAGTGAGAGGATTAAGGAATAGACAGTATTATTTGGACTGGGAATATGTATCATTTGAAGTATATATAGGGGAAACGTCGATTTATGTTGTATATTTATATTTATTCATAATTCTATATCATATGTAACTGTATAAATTATAATATTGTGTAACTGTCATTATATATAGCATTCACTTAATGCTCGCTGTTTAAGTCCTTATAACAATATGCGGACGCGACAAGGTAGTTCAGTAGTTAGAATACCTGATCGGAAAATGGGAAACCTGGGTTCGAATCCCTGACATATCGCTGTTTTTCTCCTGCTTATCCATGAGTTTAAGTCCTTTTAAGTAAAATACGACTTAGCAGTACTCAAGCATGTTAATCTAGTATCATAGAGCAGCTGCAGTTATGTGCCTTGAGCCTAGCAAATTGTGTATCCGAGGAGTATGCAATATCTCTTAGGTAAACCAACATCTCCCCTTATTGACTGCTTCATTTATTTACTTCTTGAACCCTAACATGGCATGAAATACACATTTCCATACGATAAACGTTAATGGCAATACATCAGCGCAGAAATGCATCGAAGGTAAAAAGTGCTAGGATAGAAAAGTAAACGTTACGCAAATGCTCTCAGACACAGGTTGAGAATCACTGAAAGAAAAAAAAAAAGATTAGAAGCTAGACTGCGATCGCTTGATCAATTTAGAGAAAGTACATTTGCGGAAGAAGTAGTTGGTATTATGCGGCCCCCTGATACTTCGGCTGATCCTAAAATGAGTGTTAAATAAGCGAAATAGATACAAGGACTAGTCTTTTTAGGGACTTATTCCTTCCGCGAGAAATAAGCTACAATAATAAAGACATGACTCGAACTCTTGGAGTGTACACCCCTTGCCACACGCCGAAAGGCGGCTTGCAGAGAATTCATGTACCTGTGGATTAAAATGTTGAAAGTACTACTTTTTGCATCAATAGAGTGATTGAAATATTTAAGCGTACTACCCAAAATGTAGTCATATCACTACATTCATTTCCACGCGATATTTAGTGAAGACCATCCGAAACTCTTAAGTGATGCTCATTAAGCTTTTTGCCTGGTTGCGGGCCCTTCGAATCTCTGTAATTAAAATAATCTCTTTTCCGATGCCTTTTCCTTTGAATCCACGCAGTCTTCTCTTCCTTTTGGCTCGTCAAAAAGCTTTCAACTCTTCATCCTTTTAACTTTCCCTTTCATGCCATCTTCAATAGTCATTGTGTCCAATCCACTTTCTTCTTTTTGATCATTTCCACCGATACTCTCTTCCGCTGCCTCATTTCTAACTTTATCACCTTTCATTTTCGCCATTTCAAGCACGTTCTTCTTTCATCTTTCCTAATCGTTTCTGACCCAAAAGAGCATAGCGTTGCCTCGACCTCCTCTCATATCCTGTCTAACGTGCAAACAAAAAAAAGTGTTTATCACACCCAATGTGCATTTTTATTAGTTCTGTCCAATCAGCTACTATGTGCAAGAAGCCCCTCTTTGGTTGCTCAGAGTTTGTTTTACTCAAGCCTCATAAAAGATTCGAAAAAGTTTTGTGATTGACTTGCTACTAGAGAAAAGTGTAGATGTTTATAAAATGGCTGTATCTCCTTCCTTCTCCTTGTGTGATCGTCCATCAAAATTATTCACAGGTTCATCGTTCGACATTGGTGGAAACGGTCCCGGGTTCGATTTCTGATGGGACTCACGTGCGAAATGACCATAGCCGTAGAAGCACTTTCATAACACTACTACTATTTGCACCTTTCCTAGACTTACTACCCAACTTGAATTGTTAGCCGGACAATATCCGCAGGGAAACATTAAAAATTAATTTATCAATGCACTCGGGTAAAATATTCACACACTCATTATACGCGAGTACTGAGATAGATGTCGAGCGATCAACTCGCTGTAATTAGTTTCGGTAAATAGAGCGTCATTTGTTTCTGTGTTGGCGGTTAACGTGCAATTTCCGGCCATTATAATTCAATACATAATTCTAGGCGCGACCAATAGGGACGACCCCATCTAAATCGAAACACCCAATGCCCCGTAGCAGCGGTAAGCACGCTATTCTAGCATTTCATAAATAATTGTACTCCTTTGGTAAATAGATGCTATTCTCAAGACAGTGTATTTAAGGACCTCAAAGACGACTCCGACTCCCAATGTTGTCCGTTTGCGAATTCGAATTGTTCGATGATAACGCGATTCCCCGTATTTGTTTTGGAGAGTTATTTCCAGCTGAGTACCCATTCTTCCGTTTTCGGTTCTATCATTCATTTGTCCGAATTCAGCGGGAAATTCGTTTGGAGCTCGCTTCATTATCGTGGAATTCTCACACGAGTAAATGAGGATTTGGTTGAAAAAGCATTCCCCGATTTTATATTTTCGTGCTTTGATGCGATAACATATCGCGAATTGGATTTCCTTCGAACATTTTAACTATTATTCAATCAGAATCCGACTCGTCATCTTGTGGCACTTACGTTGAAAATAAGGATTAGATCTATTTCTCCCTTTCATCTACAACTACACAAGTACCCCGCAAGCCGCCTTTCGGCGTGTGGCAGAGGGTGCAAGCACCATGACTCTACTTCACTAATCGCTTGCTTTCGCGTATCGTTCGCGGAAAAAAAGAATTTCTGAAACGACTTGTTCTAGCATCTATTTCTTTGATTTTCCTCGCAGTATCCGAACGGTATATATAACATGGGGGATGCATTATATCAGCTACATCACCTGTGAACGTGCTTTCTCTAAATGTATTAAATAGATCTATCCTTTGTTTAAGCCTTCTGTCTTCTAAAGATTCCCATCCCATGTCCTGAAACATTTGCGTAACACTCACTGACTTGTCGTAACAATTCTTAACAAAACGTATCGCCTTTCGCTGTGCTTTTTCTAATTCCCGAATACAACACTTTTCTGCAGGATACACTACACGCATATTCCAGGTGAGGCCTGACCAACGCAACGTATCGTAACATCGCTCACGGACTTTTTCTTCGCTTCTACCGACAATTCTATTCACGAATCCGTGTTTCTTCAGCGCTCAACCACATAAATTACGGGTGTAGCTACAGTTAAGTTATTGGTGAGGGTTACTCAGAGGTATTTCACCGTTTCTACTTTTGATAAAGTTTTCCCTCGGAGCCTGTACGAATAATCATTGGCATTATTTTTCCTTTGGAAGAAGTTGATTACTGAACGTTTATCTATATTGAGCTCTAATTGTCAATCATCGCACCATTTCATAATTTTATCTATCTCACACGATAGGGTCTTTTTCCTGAGTCTGTTTTTTATTATTATTGTTAATTCAATAATATTAACCTCTTGTGTTTGTTATTGTTAGTGCTCTATTTTTTATCATTTTAGAATTTTCTCTTGGTTTTATTACATTTACTAGTAAACGCCCCCGTCAAGCATGACGGGACTTCGTTTAGTTTAAAAATATATCTATTATCGTATATATCTGGTCCTCCTAAGCACAAAAAATTCTGCCGTAAGATCGTAATAACTCAATATCTTTTATACTGTTTTCAAGTCATGAATGCCTTCTTCACGTAAATTTATTATAAAAATTATAAGAACTGATTATCCCCCTGCACTTATATGGGGTAATTCTTAAAATCAACATTCAGAAATGGCCTTAGTCGTCAAAGGGATGGGTTGTTTATTTCCCAAATATTCTACGAAATATCCGTGTGTTTTAACAAAATGTTCGATAATTCGGATCTATATCAATATTTCACGACTAAAATAAGAATCCATGATAATTTTCCTTTCTTTGGACACTTTTCTTGTTTTCGTAGGATCATTGTTTCTAATTTAATTTTGTAAAAGAAACAATCTTTGCAGGTAACGAAAATCTATCTTACGTACATTTCTTATGGAAGAGTATACTAGCTGATTATCCCGTGCATTTATATGGGATATCTCATGAAATCAACGATCAACAACTGCATTGGTCGTCAAAGGGATGGGTTGTTTATTTCAGAAACATTTTACGAATGTTACGTCTATTTTATCAAAGTTCTCGAAATTTCGAATTTATACGAATGATTCACGACTAAAATAAGATTTTATGATCATTTTCCTTTCTTGTGACACTTGTCACAATTTCGTAGGACCATTGTTTATAATTTAATTTTATCAAAGAAACGACCTCTGCAAGTCATGAAAACGTAATTTACGTACATCTCTTATGGAAACGTATTTTGTGCTCCTTGGTTCGAACTCGGGCCTTTACAGAGATGAAAATTGTTTTTTTTTGAGGGTTTAAGCATCGTAGAAACGCAATAGAGTTTGCACAATACAACTCGGACGGACATTTGCTTTTTATATATATGATATTTACGTCGCTTTAACGTATGAAGCTAATAGCGTTTGGTTGCTACAGACGCTGAAAGAAATTAAATAGGGAAGAGCGTCATTCCCACACCCTTTCTTTCTAATACTTNTGCAGTTTGTTTCAGATCTCTAAGTCAAGCCGTTTCTGAGATAAATAGGGGGACGGACAAACGGACAGACGGACGGACGGACAGACATTTGCTTTTTATATATATGATAATATCAATAAAACTCCAAAGATGTAAAATTATTTTTATTTTACGACTTCAGAGTTTTGTCTCCCTTTTCTGATATTATTCTAACTGCCGTGTCTCTTTCTTTACTTCCCTTCATATATGTTTACGATCATGTTACATGTTTCCAATAAAAGTATTATCATTAGTCAACAGCCACAAAAACGACCCATAAAATTTGTTTAACAACAAAATTTCTAATCTCATAAAAAAATAATTAAGAAAAAAGTAGGCTAAGCGCGACAAAGTTCCTAACGCAATAAAAATCTCCAAAAAATAACAATCATCATCATGGAAAAGGAATCTGAGTATCGGGTATTTTGCAGTCGTCCTGATGCGAGAAAATCGCTTCATTTTTTTATAGTTTCTAACCTTGAAAACAAACCGCTACCCGCCGCTAATAATTCTACATAGGTCTTACTTTATTATTACCCCTTCCACCATCCCGTCTCAAACTCTCTTCAGCTGACTATAGACTTAGCAGACTTCAGCGCCATAGTATACTTCATACAGACTTCAGCACCCGTTGCGTGCCCTATTAAGTTTCCTCTTCAGTTTAACAATGTCTTCCATAGACACCTTTCCTCGTTTGCTCTTAAAAGAACTCTTCGGTTTAACTCTTTCCCGATGAATAATACGAAGGAAATCATCTCACGTTGTCAGCCGGATAAATGCACGCAATATCGAGTTTTCCGCCTCCGACTCGGTGATTGTGGAATCCTCACAACCCTGAGGATAGCCACCGAGTCGGCACTCAGGAATTCACCCGGCTGACAGATGATTCACTTCAGCTTCTTTGTCAGTTACTCGGTTTTTCCGTTTTATTGTATTGTTAAAAGTGCTTCGACAGCTTAGGTCATTTTGCACGTAGGCCCCCACCGGGAATCGAACCCGGGACCGCTTTCACCGAAGTGGAACGCGTTGCCCACTTGGCCAATCCGGGAGCCTATCCATTTTATTTTTACAATTCAAAGTAAGATGAAATAATCAAGGCAGTAAGGTAAATTGTAGTATTAGGTAAAGCACATGAGAACGATCTGCGTGGGTGAAACAGTTAAATAAAAAAAACTCGTTTATGTGAAAGAAAAGAGAAAGCTTTAGAGCAGAATTAGCAGCAGCCAGGCTTCGATCTGATGACGTTTATGGCATTTTCTCGTAATGAAAGAGTGAGATTTACAGTCTATGATTATGAATTGAGAGATAACGTACTCAAAAGATGTTGAAGATATTATATACCCTCCTTGTTGTACATATTGATCCTAGATTTAAAAATTAAAGTAAATGGATGCTAGAACTAGTCTCTTCAAGGAATCAGTTTTTTCGCGGGTGATACGCGATATTACCGAGTTAAAGGATAGATTAATGGTGCTTCCATCCTCTGCCACACACCGAAATGATGCTCCAATGGTATAGTCTATGCAGTTGTACAACATGATGTCTGAATCATCCTTGGTTGGTTAGTCACCTGGAAACAATGTAGAAGGGAGCTTTAAAAACCCAATGAATGAATTAAATTTTTATTAAGGCGAGGATAGGCCAAGTTGGCCTTTCTTCCTACGCTATCTCAATTGTCAATATTTAAGTTAAATTTAACATTAAGTCTCGGCATGTTAATCCAATTAAAATGAACTTTAACTAATGTTCTGTTTAAGGCACGATATTCACTAAATTCTTCATCTCAACTCAAATAAAACATCATCAGAATTGGTCGTAAAGTTAACTTAAGTTGAATTTCATTTTACGTATATATTATAATACCAGACCTTAGAATTGGAAGATATAATAGAACCAAAACTCGAAAAGATTAGGTTTTTTAGGGCAAAATATTTTGTGAAATGGTGATACTTGCGAGAAAAGTGGTAAAATTGATCGAAATGTACAAAACGTGGCCTCCACAATAGAGCGGAACATTCAGTAACACCGTAAGACTTGTTGACTCGTTTAAAGACTTTAAAGTTTAATTCATGCCCTTGATAAAGTGCATTTTTTCTTGGGGGAGTTAATCCGTTAGCCCTTGAGACCGGCGCATGTGGGGCGAAAGAAATTCCCTTAATTTTTATCCGATTTGCTCAAATTCCAGAATGTGGTGATTATGAGAGGAAAAGCAGCGGCTCCTGGAGGTATGGAATCGTGACACTAAGCCTCGCCATGGAAACTTCGACAGAAAAGCTTAGTTTAAACGTGTGATACGCGGCGCGCGTAAAGTTCCCCAACTTATGCGGGATTTGAGTCCGCAGCCGAGGTTTTTTCCATAAGGGAATCTCATTAAATCCGAATGTGGGGTTTAAAAGGAGTTTTCTCGATCCGCTGAGCTGAGAAATGCACGGCTCAAAAGTTTGCCAACTCTTTATTCAGCACGATCCGAAGCACGCGTAACGCCAACTCTCTAAACAAAAGTTTTCACACGTTTAACTTCGCGGTTGGGGTTTTTTTAATTGCTGTCCTACCTTTTCCATTTCGTAGAGCATCGTTTAGTCATTCGTCACTTTCACAGGTATATTCAGTTCGGAAATAATTTGTGTGCAAATTGCGATACATTAATAATATGCGGGAAGATTTCATATCCAAGGAAATTCATAAAACAGGAATTTAATATACTTGGCAATAACGTACATATCTCATATCACAGTATTCGTATATATGCTTATTGATTAGAAGGTGCTAATAAATCGGTGGGCCGAAGCGGTTATCAGAGCCAACCATGTATAACTTCGACGTTGCTTTTATCGTAAAACTTTCATCGTAAACCATAACAAAATGAAGAAGGAAATTACGTTATGATTTACGTATCACCATGACGACGAATCTTAAAAGACCCACTAATCGAGGAGAGGCAAAGAAAGAAACTTGTATAACTTTATATGAATTTCAAATTTGCCTTTTTCGCGAAAAATAAGTTACGTATAATAGTAGCGCCAAATATAAAGTATTCAAGTCATCCAAATATTGTGCCAGGAAAAGAAAGGCTTTAAGCTACCGCAGTGGTGAAATTCTGATCTAATTTCTTTTAAGGATAATGCACAGCTTCGAAAATTCAATCCTCTATCCAACCATCGGCAGGAATTGCCACTTACACACCTTCAAACTTTTTTCATATTCGCGTGTCGTCCGCGAATAAAAAAATGCATTTTGGAATCGATTAACCCTTGAATCCATTTTCCCGTTTTTATCCTTCGCCGGCAGGTAATCGTCCTTCTCACCAGGGGAAATTTAAGCCGTGCCTTCCTAAAACCTATCCATTTTTTATTAATCTTTTTATAAAAAAAAAACTAGTTGAACTTTGACTCGTCATGTGTCAGCCTTAAAACCCTCTTTGTCTTCCTACCTTTCAATTACATAATTCCTGCTTTTGATTTTGTTACAATTTTTCACATTGCATTCCGATTGAGATGTCATCGGCTTTTTTCAATGTCACTGATTGCTATCATATATTAACACATGTATATTATAAATACGAACAAAAGACAAATACATTTGTTATAGGTTTAAACAATACTATCGGTCCCCCCTGTGTAATCTTAGAACATCTACATTATGATGAAAGTCTAATATTAAGTTACTTTGTTAAATGTTCACATTCCTTCAATACCTAATAATTATTATACGTCTCAATAGATGGGTCACGTTTATAAGATTACAGACACCACGGGCTACATATTGTTAGCAAGTAAAGCAGTCGTCTCAGATTATACGCTCAAGAGTGGATTGCTCCGTTTGTGACCAAAATGACACATCTCCTTCTCATGAATTTAAATCACACAGTAAAATTGTATTTATGGGACTGACTTTAGAAAACTAATAATGAATTGTATGCTATTTAAAAGGGTAAGACACAAATTAGATAAACTAGTTTGACATTTCCAAGTAGAATGGAAGAGGAAATGCGAAGTTTACATCTTTATTCTGTTGGTGCCTTTTACCAGTGGCGTAAATTAAATTAATGGGAGGAAAATAATAATAATAATTTGAATTTATTCTGGCAGATTGAGACTGTCAAGTCTCTTCTTACATTTAAATGAAATTTAAAAGAAAAAACTCAACAAACTGCTCGGAAAACTACTTAGTGGGTTTAAAAACTTAAATTTGCAATAAGGAAAAGTATACCACAGCAGAAAAACACCCACAAGAAGGGGGTGTGGAAAATCAACGAAATCTACTAAAGGTTACCTAAGTCTTAAAAAAAAGGCAGGCATATGAAAAGCAAACAAAATGGCACAGATACATTGTTTCATTGACATGAAAACTAGAAACAGATTTTCATAAACAATAACCAAAAAAATAACATTGTTAAATACAAATATCACGGTATCAAAATAAGTCAGTAGACAGACAGTCAATATAGCAATTAAAGTACTAAATGCGAAGACAAAGTAAGGGAAATTTATGAGTTCGTTACTGGTGAGCAGCTTTGACAATATTATCTGATAGAAGTTCATTAGATGTTAAGCGCAGACAAAAGAAATGAGTGGGTCAAATATTGAGAGGAGAGGGATTACTGAGGAATGTTCTTGAGGGAAGAATATAAGGTAAAAGACAGAGGGGAAGGAAGAGTTGAAAGATGCTAGAGGACATGAATGGTGGGGTGAGTTACCAGGTAACGAAGGAAAAGGATTTGAATAGAGAATATTAGGGCACATGGACCTTCCGAAAGGAAGATCACTTAAGTAAGTAATTTGTAATGCATTAGATTTATCAAAATGTATAATATATTGTATCTGTTTAAATATTTACAGTTACTCACGCCACTGGTGTCTCGCAAGGAATATTTGTGATTATAAATCTTTTTCCATATATACTACATGTAGTATATATGGAAATTATGAAGTTTACCTTCCCCGTGAATGTAGGCAATTTTGCGTTTACTCCATGGCTTGGAACCCCTCTTCCCATCCCCCAAGAGACGAATCCTTGCTACGCCCCTGTTTTTCTCGTACGTTGTTTGTTGGTTATCTCTATTATTAGTAACCAAAAGGTCGAAAGGTTTCAACGGAAGGAAGATAACGCCACATAAAGTTCAAGACACCGACAGCAGAATCGGCATAAGGTCGTAGTTTTTCTACACAGCCTTCGGAACCCGGTAATGTCTTAAGGCCTTTTTTGACCGAATTAAGAGCAATTCGGAAGCATCCTCTCCTAAGATACATCTTGGGAATCTGGAGGAGTCACGTTCCCCAGAGGGAAGGGAAGCATTTCCTGAATGCGTTAGCACAAGAAGCATTCGATTGCAGAATCGATATCGATTCGATTAGCAATAGCATCTTGCATGGCGTCGCATTCACATTCTTCTCGGCGAGTGACCTACAATTTCCGGACAACTGAGAGGCGATCGATGCCACCAACACACCCGAATATGTTTTACTCGCAAACATTCACGGAAACTGTTTCTATCCATTTGCTCTCTCTCGCCTTTCGACCTTGCCGTATCTGCTACTTTTGAAGGTGAATACTCTGACTTCTGGTGAAGAAAGGAAAGATATATTAACCAGGGTAAAGGTTACTGCCGCACAAATCCGGAAGTACTATAGAGAGCTTACTTTGAATGGTAATAAACACTGTAATAGTAGCTAGTATGGATTGAATTGAAGATGCGGAATCAGTGATAATAAGTAATGATCAAAAGTAGATTAGGGTTGCTGTTAGACATGAGTTAAATATGAACGAATACCCTTTGATAAACATCGCAGTTGTCACTTAGCATGTAATCTGAGCAGTAGCCGCTGATTCTTTTTTAGATACCGCCAAAACAGTTGTCTAACCGTCCACCATTTCTGGAAATATTCGAAAGGTATCAGCTGTAGTTTTCGAAAATGCCTTTTTGGATTTGCTCTTTACTTAAAAAAATCATAATAATTTATTTCGCCTTCTGGACGATGAAAGTCGTAGCATTCATCTTTCTTGGTAAGCATGGAAAAGTTCCATTGCCCAAGCTCCCCAGTTAATTTTCTTATCGCCTAGTAAAGAAAAAAATAGCAGGGATTTACATGGCAAACTGAAATAATGTAACGTGTGAAATTTATATAATAAGGCAGGATGACGAAGATTGCAACTAATGAGGATGAGTATGTAAGGGAATGGGTAACAAGATTTAAGAACTATGAACGCATGGCAATATGAGATACCCTGAATTATGGGCAAATCGCAGATCCGGCTTATTGAGTAGATTTTTCCATAAACTAAAGTACGAGTATATAAACAGTACACAAATCCTCAAAGAAAGTACCATGATCATAGAGTTGGCAATGTGATTTCCCTAATTAGTAAGGATTTTCAATGTAAAAAGGTAGTGCCGTGTGTCTCAGAAAGTAATATTGGGTCTTGAATCAATGTTTGCCTCTTAAAACGCATTAGGGCTTATTTCTAGGTTGTATTATTTTTGTGTGCAAAAATATGCATTTATTCTGGTACACAATTATAGATATTATTTTAATGTATTCATACATTCATTGCTAAATAATGAAACAGGAATGTCGTGTATTTTAAATGGGCGAACGAAATCTGTCCGAATGGCTGAGGATCTCAAACACCCCATAAATGGCATTCAAAAAGTTAATTGGGGATGTGAAGGATTGGTATCGACTACTGATTTTTGGAGCATTTTTTTACTAGTTGCTAATATAACCAGCGGTGGCCTGTACCATTCCATATATATAGACGATTCCAACCTTTGGCATATTGTCACACTCGTTTTTACTTCTGTTTTCCTCACCACAACACTTTCCCGATCCTTTGATTAGTTACTTTTACTGGTTTTACTCCCCGTGCTTTTGTCGTACTTTTCATTTCATCGGTCCATCTTTGGATGCGGGATTTAAACTGTTGGACCGTCAGTCTTGAATTTTGACTATTATTTAATTATTTTGGTATATATTGACTATATTTTTAATTTTGACTAAATTTAAATTATTTGACTATATATTAATTATTTAATCACACTGGGTGGTTGTTCCCCACACAGTCTTATCCTGTCGGCTCAACTCTAAAGATGCTGTCATGGAGAGTACATAAGCCATATGAGTTTTCCTTGATGGTTTTTTTTGAGTGCATATTTACTACTTACTAATCTTAAATCTCTCCTTAGCAAGTTTCTGGATTTGCCCCTTAGCTTAAAGAACAAACAGGGAACGAGCAAAGAAATTTTTGGAGGAAGTGACATAGAAGTTGAAATTTCTAAATTTCTAAACAGAGTGGTAAAGGAATAGAACATGTTACCTGAAGAGGCCTTCAAACCCTTACCGAAAACACGTGAAGAATTTAGGCGATGGTCTAAAAAGATCACATAATTATGTAATGTAAAACATTTTAATATAATATTGCTATAATTGCTTATATAACTGTATTGGAGATAAGTTATTGTACTTAACGAGGAATGGTTTTTAAGTACTGTATTCGGTAATAGTATTTGTAAGGACTTTGAGGAAATATTAGACTTGTTTGTTAAATATACATACTTCTTGTATTGGTTGTAGTTTGACATGTAAGTTATAACTGTTTAAATTGCTAGATGAGAGGTGAGGTTTGTAAAGTATTGTATCTAGTGGACTTATGTTACTTGTGTTAAATTAATTTGTGCATATGCCTGCAGAATTTTTAAATACACTTTGAGTTGTTGATTGTAATATAGTATAACGTCGCCACCTGACCCAGCGTCTATCTTCGGCGTAATTCTACAATAAATAAAATTAAAAAGAATAACATAAAAGGATAGAGATGTGTGGAGGAGTATTGTGCATAAAGTCACCAATGGCGTGCAGACCCCGAAGTGAAGCGGCGTGACCGATATCTGCACGTATGCATGCACATTACAAGAAGGAAATAATATCGCGAATGTTGATTTATCATCGCATCAGGGATTGTAAAATGCTGGAGCGACCGATGTTTCGAAAAGGGCAGATATTAGAAAAAATATTCGGAAGAAATTTCGACGGCCTTTTCTTCTCAAATTGCTTCCGTCGGTTACTTTGTCAAAGTCGTGATTTCCATTCTTCGACGCAGGCACGTCCGTGGGAAGATGGATGGCGAAATAGAATTGTCTGCTCCTGGGAGCACTTAATCTTGTCGGAGTTTTACATCTTCAGCATGAAAGCCATTACTTCCTCGGCCATTAGACTCATAATCCATCGCATTAGCGCGGAAAAGATCGTGTCACTAACACGTGCAAAATGCATTCGTGGAAAGGCGTGAGATTACGAATACATCGAATATTCTCGCGGAGAAATTGCTGAAAATTTACCTTACAATTTTTCTATACATTTTACCATGCATTATGCTACGAGTATACGATACTATCCATAATACTAAACTTTATACAATAAATTATTCTGTCTATTACGATAAATAATACTTTGCATAGCACTATGATTTATAAATTGCTCTTTACATCATGCTTATAATGCCTCTACATCAGTGGTGCCCATACTTTTCACTTGGCAGGCCGGCTATTACGTTACTTCATCGGGGTCGGTAGGCCACAGTTTCGTGCATTTCAAGAAATTATAATTTTTCGGAAATTCTTGCATTTCTCGAATTCATTATGCATAATCAATTTGTGAATGGTTATCTTGGATTGAATTAAGAGAGGAATATGAATGTTGGCTATATTATAATTTATTATGGGCTATAAAATACAATCTATCGTCGCTGGCCGGAACGCCATAATGAATCAAGAGAAAAACACATTGTCATTACCACATAATATGAAATGCCTCCCAAACTTTCTGTAAATAAGCGATTGAATTTCCTTTACACTTACCTGATGATGGCATTTTAGCCGAAGCCGGCCGTTGAAATTATATCTTATCCGGGTATTAGAAAGTGTTTTTCTCTTAGTTGGTTACAATATGATTCATCATGGGTATTTATTAAACATGAAATCATCAAGGGAACCAAGGGAAAACACGGACTTGAGAAATGTCTGACAGAAAAAGGACTCGAACCTGGAATTTTCCACTTTTTGGATCGATGCTTTAGCTAATTAAGCCATCGAGCCAGAAAATTCTCTCATGCCGTTATGGAGACTTCGTAGGCAAGGGCGAAGTGGATTCGTCCGACTACGCAGCATCGTCCGCGACTCGTTGAGGAACCGGAGGTACATGCTGGTGATAAGGATAGCTCCCCTTAAGGATAGCACACCAGACTTTTTCAGGAATTTTCCTAAGTGCAAACCTTTACATGCAAAGTCGCCTTTTCCCTTTTTCCATGTGTTAAAAATCACTTATGTGTCACGCCACTATCCCGGGCCTTATTTGGTTCTCTGGCCATAGATAGAGCACTTAGTATTACGCCTACTTTAAGCCTCATTACCGTACACATTACACCGTTATTAAACGAGAATGTTTTCGGTCCCTATCTTCTCCCGTTGTTCCAGCGATGTTCTTCGGGACATAAATAACGGGATATCTCCGCAACTTATAATTATAATTGCGGAAAATGTTCGCAATGTTTTCCCCGATGCATAGATAATAACTGTAAAATGTATTATTTTCTTAATTTCAATGAGTAAGGGTAACATGAATACTTTACACTTGTGTGTACCGAACTTTTGAACACTGAACGTCCGGTACGGAACGTATTTGCTGTACATTGGAAATATAAAACTAGCAACCATAATAACGCCATACTATTATGTAGAATTATTTAGTTCACCAATTAAAAATGTGTATTATTTACTAATAATAATTTCCATAGAAATATAATAATATTTATAGTGGAGTTTACGAGTATCGAAGGTTTTATTTTCTAATAAACTTTCTTGTAATGGAGCTGAGTGAAAGCTAAATAAAATCACAAGGATTAAAGGAAAGGAAGGTGTCTTAGTAGATTTAAAACCTACGGAAATCCCAAAGGAATAACAAGTGTGAAAAATAGCGACACGACTGGGACTCGAACCCAGGTCTCCCATTTTCCGGGCAGGTATTCTAACCACTGAACTACCGTGCCGCGTCTATCTCACACTGTTAAGGGAATGCTTTGTGTGCAAGACAGCAGTCTCCACATAGTGGCACAACCTGCCGTCCGAGGTCCTCACAGAGGCAGCCAACTCACAAAGCAGGTATTATTGAGGTTTTTCCCCCATTTCGTATTTTTATCAAGAACAAAGCATCTACCGGTTAGTGATATTTAAGGAATAACAGGTGTGAAAAATAGCGAAATGACTCGGACTCGAACCCAGGTCTCCCATTCTTCACACCTGTTAGTCCTTGTGTCAGCCGTACGGCACTTCCATGCTATGGCATTCACCTTTTCTTAACCCTAGTGATACGTGTTTAATAAAATATATTCCTCGCGTCCAGCTCCAATTTTTCTTGGCGGTACAACCATATTATTGAGTTATTTCTTCAAACCCTTACATCTGTTATCTGTAGCCTATGCATTCACATCGTCTGTCGCAAACAAATACACTTACACACGTAACTTCTTCCCACATAATTTCCTCTGTATACATTAGATTACGCAACGTTGATTCGAAACATTACATCGGCCGCTTCGTGCATTTTCCGAGAGCTACTAAGGGAGACACTGTTGTTGATTTCAATCAAGTTAATTCAATTTAAACCCTTAAACGTGCGTAGGAGTATCGCTTTTCATTTAGCCCTGTTTTAGCAACTCAAACCGTATTTTTAGCAACGCAAATATTTTCCGATCGTAATTACGTAAACTTCATTACGGAAGCATTCTTCGGCTATTCGCTCTTATTACTGCTTAACTCTCATTACAACTCCGCAATTCATATTAATTTAATCTCACTAATGCGTGGGCTTCAATTTTACGACGCAAATTATGAATTTTACTCTTGCATCGTTATTTTCTAATCAGCAAAATTTGATGCAGAAGCCATTTTGAGTTAAAATTGTTTTGTCGGATGATTGCAGTTTTTTTAAAAAAGCGCGGCTGGGGGTAGTTTAGACCCTTCGGCTACGGCCGAAAATGGAACTGCTTTGAAAGTCAATTTTGAAATTTTAATGGGATTCACGTAATGAAATTGTCATTTTTTTGGGACTTCATGATTTCAACTCCCTTGACTCATTCAGTCGTTGCATTTTGAGCTGAAATGTCACCCAAAAATATATCCCTATTTGCGTTCTTTATGAGTGGGAAATAAAAGACTGTCCCCGTGCGTACTTTAGTGAGGACGGACACGAGTTTAAAATGTATTAAATTTTGACATTTTGTGATGGAGAGTCTCACCTTTCAAAGGGAATTCAGCGTTTCCGCAGATAACGTTTGAATCCCCAGAGGGTATTCACTCCTGAAAATGGCTGCCAGACGTCGAGATTCTGGCGGGATTTGCCCCATCTGACGGACAGTTTCCCGCGCTTTTAAACTCCCGCCGTTAAATATTGCGCCTCACGAATCGCTAATGCAGCGCGTGCTAGAATACTAGATATACGGCAGCTGCATAGATATAAGATGCAAATTAACTAATGTTCTGAAATTTAAGAGTAGAACTTGCTGTCAAACGAAGCTTTTAAATTACACGGAAAATCGAACCCATTAAGTTGTAAATTTTCAATAATATAAAAAACTGGAAGCGAATTTACATGTCAGCAGTACCAACAAAATGATTTTCCGTTTATTTGATGATAAGGATAACATAGCACGGAGGAGCCATGCGGCTGAAACCCAAGGAATAACCGGTGTGAAAGATAGCGACATGAATGGGACTCGAACCCAGGTCTCCCACTTTCAAGACAGGTATTTTAACCACTGAACTATCATTCGGCGACACCGTCACTAAGTTTCGATACAAATAAGAAATAAAATTAAATAAAAACGCTTCTTAAACATTCGTTAAATTTTTCCCCAAGTACTACCCATCTCTCCATGTCGACAATCATCTTCAATTACAGAAAACAAGCATTATATTGGAGATGTACCTCTTGGATGCCTTTCCTTGTGTGATTCGTATAATTTTACATTCTTTGCATTATCTTTCTTGGCTAATCGGGCTGAAAATAACATTTTTATGAGGGAGAAACGTATTTGAAATATTTGTTTATAACATAAAAGCAGGTCCTGCTGCCATGTCCTGACGAATGGAACACTTTGCATTCGTGTTTAGGTAGAGGATAGAGAAAAATACATCTTTCGTTTACTTTCGTCTCAGTCTAGTTTATGGCTGTGATAATATTAGAGCTACTGAGGTATAGGTTATGCTGAATAATGGCATTGATAAAGGTGTCTAACTATTCAATACTACGAAAAGTGTTACTCGTAGAGCCATTGTGCTTAACTTACGTGGACTTGTTCCGATTATAGGATTCTTGCTCATTGAGGAAAACAATGGCAAACTACCTCACTCCTCATTTTGCCTAGTCGCCTCAGCCCCCTCTTCAATGCTTTTCTTTGCTTGGTGGATGAATGAGTTTCAAACCAGCCAACAGGCTGAAGACTATATATACAGACAGCATTAAAGTGATGCAACTCCAAAAGTACAGTATGGATTTAGAAGAGGGGTAGGAACTAGGGATGCTATAGGTCTCTTAAGAACGATTGGGGAAAGATATATAGAAAAGAATAAAAAAGTTTATGTTATATACATAGACTTGGAGAAAGCGTTTGATAGAGTTAGGTGGGACAAACTAATGAAGATATTGAAGAAACACGGAATTGATTGGAGAGAGAGAAGGCTGATAAAAGAACTGTACCTCAAACAGAAGTTCAGAGTAAGAATAGGAGGCCAATTGACAGATGCAATTGGAGTTGGTAGGGGCATTAGACAAGGGTGCTGCCTGTCGCCTACTTTGTTTAATATTTATCTGGAAGAGATAATAGCAGAATGCTTTGATGGCAAGAGAGGCATAAATATAGGAGGTAAAAGAGTAGAATGTATTAGGTTTGCTGATGACATGGCATTAGTGGCAGATAATAAACAGCATGCCAGAGAGATGTTAACAGACCTTAATAACAAATGTAAAGAATATGGAATGGTAATAAGCAAGAAAAAGACTAAGAGTATGGTAATAGGAAGAAAGAGAGAAAAGATTAACATCTTATTAGAAGGTGAATTGATAGAGCAAGTAGAAAGTTTCAGATATTTGGGGAGTATCATCGATGAAAATATGTCAAGTACTAAGGAAATTAAAGCAAGAATAGCTATGGCCAAGGAGGGTTTCAATAAAAAGAAGCAACTACTGTGTGGACCATTGAACAAGGATTTAAGGAAAAGATTGGCAAAATGTTACATCTGGAGTCTGATGCTGTATGGAGCGGAGACTTGGACTTTGCGGAAGGTTGAGATAAAAAAAATAGAGGCCTTTGAAATGTGGATCTGGAGGAAGATGGAAGGGATCAAATGGGAAGATAGAGTGAAAAATGAGGAAGTGCTAAAAAGGTGTGGAGAAGAAAGACAACTGGTTGGGGTAATTAAGAAAAGGAAGAAGAATTGGCTCGGTCATTGTATGAGGAATGAGTGTTTAATGAAGACTGTAATGGAGGGCACGATAAAAGGGAAAAGAGGACGAGGAAGGAAGAGACATACAATGTTAGATATAATTAAGATTAGAGGGAAATATAGTGAAACGAAAAGATTAGCAGAAGACAGGGAAGTATGGAGGTTACCATGAGAGAACCTGCCAGAAGGCAGAAGAACCAATGATGATGATGACTCCAAAAGTCTCGTGTAAAGAATATATTTCTTTTACTGTTGGTAATAGTTAGCAATTAATACATTATGTTGTTTAATTGACTATTATTTTACTATTTTTATTACTTAACTATTGCTGTTAATAGTCTCGGCGCTGTTTTGTAGTCTACAAGTTTATATAGTACAAATACTTTTAATCCTTTTGAATTGCTGACCCACCGAGTCACGCAAGTGTCATATGAACAACGTTTTGATCAAATGGACGAGAAAATCTTCTCGTCCATTTTGCCGGGGATTCTGCTCCTCTTTTTAAATACTATTTCCCTAGTGGTGACCTTTTACAGCATATGTTCCTTATGGTTCTTGTGAGGGGAGAATGTAGGATATACTCCACCAATTCATCCTTTTCTCTCACGTATGTATACAGAAGACGTCTGATTAGTCACAGCTTCTTCCTCGGGACCACGCCCCGCAGTCTTCCCACTTTTTTCGTATCGATCCTCCTTTTTGCCGCATCCCGCACACCTTCGTCTCATCATAATCCGCCTGATTTCATTAAAATTGCACCTCCGCTCATCTCCCGTACCTCCAGCAATAAATCAAGTTCATCATTTCCTCCCAATGCCGATATCAAATACCATAAACCAGCGGTCTGACGGCTGTAGGGAGACGGGGATATATCGCCATGCCTTATTATCAGCAGAATGTTTATAAGGATTCATTCTGAGCCTAACGCATAAATCCTCATGAAACGTTTCTGTTATAAATAATTTTATTGGGCACGACCAGCACCCTTGCGGAGGTTGAGGTGTGTAAACATGGGGCTTTCACGACGTTACCGAAAGACGCTCATCTTCGGCAGCAAAAAAGCTATCGTCACGCCTCGCCGTGGTGCGTGTTAGTTTATCAAAGCTTTTAGATACTTGCAACAATTCAAGATGAAAATAGCGCTTGGTTTTATTTGGTTTTGAAATCAACCCTGACGTAATGAAGCTTGAATTCGGTGACTTTTTGTACGCCTCTGTTATTTGTTTACACCCACTACAGTGAAAGGATGCCTGAATGCCTGATTAAAATGCCTGATTGAAATGCCTGATTCAACAAATTAATATTGTAATATATTAATTATAATAAAATATTAAATGGGAAAGGAAAATACATATGTTTAAATATGTGTTTATATCAATAAGCTTTTAGTCTAGCTAATAAAGAAATATTTGTTGAAAATGAAACCTTGTATACACGAGTAAATAAGCAATTTCTGCAGTAACTAATTTTTATGTAACGATAAAAGTTATCATTAGTAAGTAATATGCAAGTTTTTATTACTAATTACGTAATCTCAATATTTTAATAACCTATATGTTAGTGCTCATGACCATCAAAATAAAATTTTTAAATTGAAGAATTTATTAATTTGAATAATTAAAGAATGAAATTTATTAACTATGGAATGAATTAACTAATAGAATTCATTTGTGAATCGTTTGAATATTTGCGACAAACTAAACTATTTTCACAAAAATTAGACCGTAATTGTTTTTTATAAATTTATTAGAGGGGAAAAATGTATAAATAACGGAATTTTATTGTAGTTAAATAGAAGTTTTTAAAGAATGGAGGTTTATGTAAATAGATAGTAATTAGTATGAATTCTCGTAGAAAAGTGTTCTATGTATGTGGTCGTTGATAAAACGCGTATTATTATCGGAAGGGATGAAAATGTCTGTGTTTATAAGTACTCTTATGCTCTTTTCGTTTGGTAGCAAAAGAAAGGCGTTTCAGTGGAATAATTTGAGTAAACTGAGTACAGATGGGATGCATTATATAAAAAGAATGCGTGTCAAAACAGGAAATGCTTGAGTTAGTAATAACTGGGTAATTAATAAATACGAACTAAATGGAAGACTGCGTGACAAGTGTGAAAATAGTGTTTGACATTGGTTTAGTCATACAAAAATAATGGATGGAAGCAAAATGACTATCGCAGATAAATAATAAATATTGAGTGCGAGGTTTTTACAAGGAGAAAGTGAAAAGAGAGAGATAGACCGAGAAGGTTCAATTTTATAGATGAGACGGAGAGAAGAGATTTACGTAGATAAAAGTGTGTTTGTAAATGTATGGATATAGTGAAATAGTTATGCAAGTATAGGAAAGAATGGAGAAATATAGTGAATCAACACATATCATGCAACATAAAACCCTGAAAGGAAACGGTGTGGTAATTATGAAGGTAGACATTAATGGATCTTTATGTACTGTAGAGTTTTGATTGTCGGAGTCCCAATTAACCGAGGTTCTATATTATCCTAGGTACATATCTGTGTGTTTTTGTTTTTCAGTTACATACGATATGTATGTACCAGCACACCGCTTAAATTTCTTTTGCTGTAACTGCATCTTACCAGTTCAGCATAGACAAGCAAACGTCGGCATAATAATCTGGAGATAATAGGAAAAAAGAAGTGAGAACTGCATTTGGACAATTGACATAAATACATGATGACGTATATGTATGATGAAGGGAAAGAGAAATTGTTTATTTAAAGAGATTTTTAACTGTAAATACATGTCGCACTACGGCAAAATTGCGAGTTTATATCATAATTTACGCATGCAAGACTACCCCTCCGTATTATCCGTGTTTTCGATTATCCGAGTAGGACCCGGTCCGCATTAACCCATATGATCGACAGGGTACTGTACTTGAATTCGACGATGAAAAATTTCCTAGAAACAAGTATAAACGTGATTCTCCAAATCTTCCGATAATCTAGAAGTGGTAGCAGAGCTGTTTAAATCGGTTTTCATGTAGCAATCTGCAAAAGAGTGAGGAATATTTATCTCTTTGCTTGCTGCAATCAGTTCCTTCCTTTTAAGCGGCATTTCTCCTTGATTCGCGTTCCTTAATGACGAAATCGGGGAATAGAAATTGATGATCAAATGGCATCGTTTCTGGTCCATTAAGCCCAAACGCCGTCTTCTGGAAACAGATGTTCTCCAGTGATACTTAGCGGAATTCCATAATTTAACTCATACTCCGCCTTCAAAGGAAAACGCCGAGTCTGTTTGAAGGGTTGTATGAGCACCAACACAAACATAAAGAATAAAAAACGTTATGAAACAGTGTAATTTTGGGTATTTCTCTTTATTTGAAATTCTATGTAATAGACGATGTGTTATACTCTATAATTTGGATATTTTCTGGGATACGTGGAGGGATGTAATTTAAATTATATGAAGTATACGATTTTAAAGTGCTTTAGTATATAATGTAGGATATAATTAAGTATACAATTATATAACATAATTGTGTGCTATAACACAATACAATGGCCTCGGAAGCGTAGTGGTTAAGACGGTCGTTTGCCTTGTAGAGGGCAGGGGTTCAATCCTCAGCTATTACAATTTACCTGCAGGAATCTACAGGTCGACTTTGCCCGGGGAAATGAGTTCTGGGGGTAAACAGTTGTTAGTGTTTGAAAGTATTAATAATTATTAAAATGGATGTAATTTTAAACTTCTTGTTTCTGTTATAGAAGTTATTCATATTATTATTGCTATTATTATTATTCCTTTCTTTCTCAGCACAGCTGGGACACTCATGGGTACGGTTATAAATACCAAGCACCCCCAGAGAGATTATTTTGCGTATTACACCAGTTACTTTCATTCCAAAATATATATATAATTTCCGACAGTATGGCATGTTGAAATGACGAGTGCATTTTGAATTTATATTAATAGGTTGCTGTTTGATCTTAGAGCATTTAGACTATCGGAGAGTTGCTCTGGGATTGTACTGGTGGTACATTATATTACAGGTGATATTTCAACTTGTTTCAAACACCAGATACTTAAAATTTCCTTTGCAACGTTAATACTTGTTTCTCTTTTCGTATATTATTCTTTCAGTATGATCGGAACTGACATTTCTATAAAAAAATATGATTATTATATATCGTAATTTAATAGTGTAATATATAGCATTTAATAAAGAATAATGTAGAAAATAATCAACAATCAAGGGCGGTTTTAGACAATTGCCATACAATCTCATAATAATAACAGTAAACTTATTGGCCAAGTTCTCTCCAATAAATTGTTAAAATGCTCTTTTTCGCAGAGAACACAATAGATTTAAATTAATTTGATAAACACGTCGCTGTTAGGATTAAAGGAAAGGAATGTAACTTTTGTAGCATGAGCTTCTTAACCATATCCCTTGTTTTGCAATATTACCAAAAGGAGAGTATATACCTTACTGGAGAGCGGTAATCCCAAATGTAGCAAGAATAATATTAATCGTAGTTAGCCTTCGGATAAACCAATTGCTATGGAAATTCAGTCCCATTTTGGTGTTGTAACGAGTGAAAGAATTAAACCTAGGATGGAATGGAAATTTGCGTGAAACATTACGGAGAGTTATTATAGACTCCTAAGAGACCTGGGTTCGATTCCCGGCTGCGGCAGACTTTTTCTCTTTCAATTTCTTCTTCTAAATTCAAATCATGTGTACCATGCGTATCTCATCGCTTTTTTAATAGACTCCTAAGTTCGAACCCGCGTATTTGTAGAGATGACATCTATTTTTTCTCAGGCTTATGCTCAAATCTACTACACAGGAAATTGTAGTCATTTCGTTTTCATATTCGACTTTTTATTTTTGACAGAATGGACAGCTAGTGCATAACATATTATATAGGTTGTAATATAGGATTGCGATTTACAAAACCTGTTATGAAAACGATAATATTCGCAACGTACAGAGGTGAAAAATTGCAGCGACCCCTGCATTAGTCAGGAGGCCCTCTTAAATCTTCGTGGTCGGAACGGAAGAGAATGTCCCAAATACAATTCCAATTCATCTCCGGATAACAACGGCCACACTTTAGTTAGACATCCAATTTAGGATCTTCTGCACACCGTAAGCTGCACACGTATCGCGAACTGCAGCAGGCGAAAAAAGAAAGTCATTTCCTCGCTTTTTTTGATCTTTTCGATTAAATTTCTTATTAATGTTTCGTGGGCTGCAAGGGAGGGCATCAGTGATACCAGTTTCCCGTGTTCCGGTAATAAACCTGTCCTTATTATGGAATTATTATTGAATGATGGTGACCGGATGCTGATTGGGCAAAGCCAAGGTATTCTCGATATTATTATATAAATGAGTTGAAGTATCCAACGTTGTTAGGGGGGAAAATGGAGTTATTTTTTAGCTATAATTTTCTCTTACGCATAAATATATATATACCAGATATCAAAACTTTGGCCAAATCGCCAACCTACGTTACTTTTCCATATTCTATGTATAAGAATCTAACTTTTTATATAGCGTATTCCCGAGTCAGTAGCAGTAATTGTTTTTAGTAAAATAAAGAATGACTGGTATTATTATATGTGATGATGCCTTAAAATTTAATATTACATAGGACTGTATTACATTAAATGCTTTATAATCACTATCATAACATTTAATTACCAACGTTAACCTTATAATTTTTACATTACATTTACAACCTTATAATATTATTTAATTGCCAATGTTAACCTTATAACAACAGGGGGGTCTACTTCCCCTTTCCTTTTTTTTGAGAATACCTACATTCAAGATTACTTTTTATTTCCCTTAAATTTTACGAAATAGGTGTTTATTTTAATTCTTCAGGATTACGAACTGAAAAATATCCAGAAAATCTATGCCTGGAATCCATTCCTTATGCCCACCTCTGAAATCCTTTCTACTCTAATAAACTCTGCTAAAATGCAATAATTCTTTGCGTTAAGAAAAAACATTTATTTGAGTATCCTTACAGCAAATAAAGCACTGCTTACAAAAGGAGTAAAAAATTATAGGTGCACAAACATTAATCGGTAGTCAACCGCGTGACGATATTCAGTGATTTGCGATGACTGTAAACAGTGCATATTATGGTTCCCATTTTTTAGATGATCATATAAGAAATTAGCGGATTGCCAACTTTGAAATTTTATTTCTTAAAAAGCATTCTTCAGATCTAAATCAAAATGTAATATAATATTTGATTACCCAAAGTAAAATATCCGGCAGTAGAGATGGGTACAATTCTCCATAACAGTGCGACCCCTGCAACCGCCACAGAGTGCGTGCTAGAGGGGGTCAAAAACACCCCGCCTCAGGGCGGCCGAAAGCATGGAGCCGGCCCTGCTTTAAGCCCGTTCTGAGAATCATCACCGCCCGAAAGCGGTGAATTAATACGGTAGGATTCTTCCTTGGAGAATTAATTGCCTAAATTTTTTAAACGTAGGAATTCCTTAATTAAGGCCGTACCCATGTGATCCACGTTCGAAAAATTATTCCCGGCCGAGAGTAATGGAAGGTTTAGGAGAATATATCAACCCAATTACTACGGCGTCCCATTTAAACGGCGACACAGATTGAAATATCCTCCGGAAGGCTCAACCGGAGTCCTCGGATTGGTTCATTGCGTATTCATAACAGTTTTCCCTGCAATGAGATGGCCGTCCTGCTCCATCTATTTCAAGGAGTACCGCTTTGTATATGTCAATATGATATCATTAATGCTCTCATCTTTACATATATTTTTCTCTGTGAAAAGAAAATACTCAGGGTTTCTTGGTAAAAAATTAGATGATGTAGCAAATACTTGGCCGTACTTCTTTCGAAACTAATAAGTAGATGTTGCATACTATAGATGTGCTCTTTTAAATTCGATTTTTATTTGGAAATTCCTTAAGATCCTTCACGTTTAATTCATTCCCAATTATGAAAATGAAGGAAATGTTTACCTGTTAATAAACTTTTCTTGGTCGAACTTCGAGATTTTAAACTATTACTTCGATAAATCGATACATCAATATTTAAATGATTTTTGAAACCATAGATGTTTATTGGATGTATGAATAAATATTTATGTAAATATTTTTCTAAATGAATAGACTTTGTATACATATAAATAGAAGTATAATTGAATAGCTATACGAACGAATATATGTATCATTTAGTAGATGCATAAACAGTCTATTTATTTGCAAATAAATATATATGTATTCATAATAAATACATAATAATATTTAAAACATATGTAGAATAAATAAATGTCTTAATCAATTGATGCGTACATATATAATAATAGATTTATGAAAGTAATTGTATTTATAAATAGATATAAATAAAATAATGTTGAATTTCATAAATAAATATATTTAATGAATAAATAAATAAACTGTTCTACTCCAAATTTTTTATACTAATTATATTTATTTAAATTTAAAGTAAAGTTTGTTAATTTAAAATTATTTTTTAATCTTTTTTAAATAACTGTACAAATTGAATATAGTTTTTAAATATTTAGATTTAGAATTTCGATTATTAAAAACTAATTGAATACATAAATAGTTACATAAAAAAATAGATATATTAATAAAAAGATGATGTGCCTACCGAAAAATACTGTCACCAGGATCATATCAGGAGATGATAGAGTTTTCGGGAAGCAGAATATATTCTCCGAAGTGACATTTTAAAATGCGTTTTTATCCGTGCTCTGGGCCATCGCGTCCTCCTTCGCCTGTTATCTTCGAAAACATTTCGGACGCCTTTAGCGCCGAAAGATCGGAAATCTGATCCCGCTGAAAATACAAGCGCTGGAATGTGATTTGTGAATCCTCCCGACGCTCCAACAGGCAGCCGCCGTCGCTGCGCTTTTGTTTTGCAAATGTCGTGCTCCTGAAAAACGTCCCCAGTGGCACCCGAAATTTATGGCGTCTTCTTAATGCTTGGAGAGCAAAACTTGATTCGATGGAATGAATACCATGCACATAGAGAAAATGCGAATTGGTTATGACAAGATTAAGTTATACTTGAAACATCAAAGTTGATAGAAAACGGATGAGCGTACTACTCGCAGTACATCGTAGAAATGAAGCCATCAAGCAGTCACGGTAGGATCGACCGAAGGAAGCGACCCGAAACCTATAAATCCTTGATACTTTCCCGAATGAAAACCGAACCGAATAATTCAAATCCTTGAACCTGAACTGGGTTATTATATCTTGATGAAAGAAATATTTTTCTATTTAGTCTTTCGGTACAAAATATACGAAAAAAAGTATCTTTCATTTACACAAGAATTTCATTTACTAATTGGTAATTTTTCTTTCTCTTTTGTGATATGGCTTCCACGAAGTAACGCCTAAGTATGTTGATTTTAACCTTTCATTTACTTTTGTCTCAGTCATGTTCATGGCTGTGATGATATAGAAGCTACTGAGGTGTGAGTGATGCTGCACAATGACAATAATTAAGGTTTCTCCTTACGATACGTTACGAAAAGTGTAACTGGTAGGGTTATCCTGCTTCACTAACGTTTTTGTTTTTCTTATGGAACAATTACCTCACTCCTAATCCTCCTTAATAAGCCTCATTTCCCCTACTTATATCTTCTTATGTTGAGGGGATGAGGTCCCAACCAGCCTTCGGACTACATACTTTTCAGACAGAACCTGAACCTGAATACGATTTATTTGTCTCTGGGGGTGGGTTCTGAGCCATAAAGGCAAAATGGCATACATTCCTAGGGCAGGCAAATTTTTTTCCTAAATCTAACAAAAATAGAATCAGATTTATATTTACATGTATTCCCTACGAGTCATCAGTGGCGTGTGTAGCTGCAAATATTTAAAGAATTAAAGTTTACTTCCCATAACTTCGAATTTTTTAAAACCATTTTGGCTCTGTGGGGAATTAAAACCCAACCACCCCCCCCCCTGGCTAGGCTATTGTCTATATATACATTTATAAATATGTGATTGTCCTATAAATTGTGAGCAGTCCTTAAATAGCATTGAGCGAAGATGTTAAAGATTTAAGAACCATATCAATAGATTTAGTTTAAAATTATGAACAGTAATCGCATATACAAACATAACTAAGCTATCGAACAGTCTTGTGAAGTACAGAAAGTGAATCAAATATGTTCATTCTAAAGCAAATATTTTTGAGTCACTATGTGCGAACAAACTTACTCTACTTATTCAACTTACAACTATTCAACTATGCAACTTACAACGCAGAAGATTGAACTAATCTTTTGGCAACCACGATAATTTCAAATATTTTCTATGTATATATTTTATACTTTGTTTTGAATTGTATTCATATATATGATAGTTTAATCATTTCAAGTTTAATCATAGTTTAATCAAGTTTAATCATACATATACAAAGCAAATTTCTGTCCGTCTGTCCGTCCCCGTATCTTCGTCAAAAACGGCATGACTTAGAAATCTGAAACAAATTGCATCGTGTTTTTACGATGCTGAAACCCCCACGGAAACTATTCTCATCTCTGTAAAGGCCAGGATTCGAACCCAGGAACCCATAACACGTTTCCATAAGAGATGAACGAAATGTACGTTTTCATAACTTGCAGAGGTTGTTTCTTATACAAAATTAGAAAAAATGGTCCTACGAAATTGCGACATGTGTCACAAGAAAAGTAAATGATCATAGAATACTTTTTTAGTCGTGAAACATTCATATAAATTCGAAATTGCGAGAACTTTAATAAAATACACGGAAAATTCGTAAAATAATTCGGAAATAAACAACCAATCCCTTTGACGACCACGGCAACTGTTGAATGTTGACTTCATAAGTTATCCACTATAAGTACGCGGGGATAAGCAGTTCTTATATTTTTCTTTAAGAAATATACTTAAAGTAGGCTTTCATGACTTGAAAACAGTAGAATAAATATTATAAATAATGGTAAGAAATATATTTAGTTATTATGATCTTAGGACGGACTGTCTCTGGTTTAAGAGGACCAGATATATACGATAATAGAAGGATACACTTGGTAAATTTTCCACACTGTATGTACACACATACAGTGTACCATGTGTATCCTTCCGCAATGGCTTTCCACGAAGTCACGCCTGCTAATATCGATTTTACAATGATAGATATATTTTTAAACTAAATTAAGCTCCGTTATGCTTTACATTATGAGGAAGTTTACTATTAAACAAATAAAGTAAATTAACTTACAAGAATTACATAGCTTGCTTGCGTAAATTTTCCAACTGAATTTTTGAAAGCCTTCTATCAATGCATATAGAATTTCCATTTTACCATTTCAAATTAAAATGGCCCATTTTATCTCACGCGAATCGCGATACACGAGTAGACATTTCAGTCCGACTTCCATCTAAGCGATCCGCATCGGCGAAACGGTGACCCTTCTGCAGAAATTCAAAAGAGAGCGAATCCGAACCGATAATGAAACGGCTCCCTTTCCTTGATCTGCATAACATTTCGCATCGATCGATGTAATGCGAAACCGAATCGAATGATTGGAGAGCAACGATTCAGATTTTCGATATCGCGGAGTTTCCGACATTCCGTCCGCATAAAATTAGAGGAATGAACGCTAAAGTAGTCGTTGCGATAGAATATTTCGGGGTCACGTGAATGAATAACTCAACGTATACTGTCATCCCAAGAATCTGCTGAAAATAAAATTTAAGTATTGGTTTCAAGAATCGTAATATCGATAGGTGAGAACAAGGGGTAAGATTGCGGGGCTAGAATAAGTTGACATAGCAACGGATATCGTGATTTGAATTTTGATAAATATGGAAGTAGTAAAAGTTGGTTTTCCTTTCATTAAGGCATTCTCTTAGTATCATTTCGTTATCAGTACGATATTGTAGGAAGAAATTGTGAAATTATTATTAACATTGTTGCTGTTATTGATGATTTTGTTGTTGTTTTTATCATTATAAATGTCTAACTTTCATAAGAAATTGAAAAATAGTTATTATTATAATTTATTTATCACAAACAGATTTGTCGACCCAATTACATGTGATGTAATATAAATAAAATAATACAAAATAAATAAATAATACTAAAACATAAAAAACATAAAATAATAAAAATAGACAAAAATAATTAATAAGTCAGAGTAGTATACAATTTATACTTCAAGATACGGAGTTAGTCATTGAAAGAATCAATACAATTGTTCCTTCTCAGGATTTCATTGGCTGCTCGCATCATACTTGTGAGAGGCTCATATTTACAAACATCCACCCTCCCAAAGGGTACCACGGAATAGGACAGTATGTCTAGACCTTCTCAAGGGTACATTGAAGTTTATCATATTGAGAAGAGCTTCGGAATCAATGTATCCAGCAAGAACATTCCTATGAAATAAAATATCGGTAACAACTCTTCTCGTCCTCAGAGGAGTCAACTTAAATCTCCGGCATATATCAGGATAATTGTCAGACCTAAAGTTAGAAATTTTTTCTTTCCAACATAACCATCTGACAAATCGAATCTGAATCGACGGCGTTAATATATGAAGAACAGTGGGGTATTCCATATAATGCTATTGTATTCGAGGATAGGCCTGCAATAGGATGGTGCAAAAGGATCTTACTATTGTATCAATCGAAAAATTATGGAGGGTATTGCGTTTAAGGAAACCTAGGAGGTGGTAAGCTTTAGTGCAGACGGATCTAATGTGGTTTTTAAAAGTAAGCTTGGTATCATAAATTATCCCAAGATGAGAGATAGAGGTCACAAGCTCCAGTACGTTACTATTAACATAGTAATTGTAAGATAAGGTTAGGAAAAAGGTATTTGGTAAGGTTAGGAAAAAGTTTCCTTCTACAACACCAGTTGAAGAAGCTGTCAGGATCATCCTGCAAAAATTGACAGTAATCAATTGTGTTTATCGTTTTAGTAAGTTTGCAGTCATCAGCATAAAGCAGAGTATTATAAGTGAAATGGCTTGGTAAATCGTTGATAAAAACATTGAAAAGAAACGGCCCAAGAATGGAACCCTGAGGAACTCCAGAGGTAACACAAGCAACTGATGACATTGCACCATCAACAGTAATTTTTTGAGATCTGTCGGCAAGACAGGATCGAAATAAATCCAACGAAGAATATAGAAGTCTTTGCCGCAGTGAGACATCAATTTATTACATAGAATTTATCAGCACACAATTTGAGAATAGGAATGGGAATGGTATCAGTACTAGAGGAAACATTAGGTTTCAAGCTACAGAGAGCTGTTACAATTTCTCCAAAGGTGAAATGTACTGAGGAGAGAGCATCAGCATTTACAGCTATTAATGGGTTATGGGAAATCGGACCAGAGATAGGCAGATTAAAATAGGAACTGAAATGCTGAGAAAATAAATCGGCAGCTGTATTAGTGGCAAGACGATCATGAGAATAAACGGAAGACGGAAATCTACGAGTAGGTACCCCTTTTTCTCCTCAAATACCTCCAAAATAGTTTGGGGTCAAGAATAATTACTGCAGAAGTCTCTGAATTAATAATAAGGCAAATAAACAATTTTGTGTATACGTGCTAATTTTACTATGTATTTATTATGTAGAAATTGAAATTTATCTTTTTAATTATGGGATACTACTAATTGCGTCATTGATGTTTTAAATAAGTCGATGCCTTATTTGATTGCATTATTGGATGTTTTATGTTTTTTATATTTTATGTATGCTTACATGTTTGCTAATTTGAGCACTCAATTTTAATTTCATTTTAACAGTAGTCTGTAATTAACTTAACCTGGCACCTCATAATGAACCACCAATTAGCTCAGGAAGACCATAATAGTGATTTTGTAATTCTCAATTATTTAGCATGTGTTATGCATAAGGTTTAAATACTACCTCTAACATAATCACCTAAGATGCAAAGACAATATTGTACTGATTGATGACTTATTAATGATAGTTATTTTATTATAAAGTTGCAATTTATGTGATATATTGTAAAATGTTATCAATGTTTGTAGTGAAAATACATTAATGTAAAGAAATGTCACATATATATCTAGTGGGGAATAAAGAATTGTTAATTATTATTGATAATATTATTATCATGGCCACCATGGAGAAAGAGTCAATATCTGCAGTGGAGTACCTCAAGGCTCAGTGTTAGGCCCATTGCTATTTATTCTATATATCAATGATATTTTTTCTGTTATAAACTGCTGTAAATTATACTTGTATGCAGATGACGCTGTACTAATATCTGTTCATAAGTGCTTTACTAAAGCCGCAAGATCTCTACAAACTGACTTAAATAATATTAATAAATGGTGCCATGACAATAAATTAAAATTAAATTTTCATAAGACAAAAGTTATGAAAATTAGAGATAGAGAAGAAATAAATCAGAAAGTGGAAGTGAAAATGCATGAGCATGACTGTTTGCACATGCTTAATGACAGGATGAGCTGTGACTGTAATATGCTGGAGCAAGTATCTTCCCATAAGTATTTAGGAATAATGATTGATGAAAAATTTAAATTTGATAATCATGTTAGTCACATCAACAATAAACTAAAAAAAGTATCATACCAATTTCATTATCTTAAAGATATGCTTCCATTGAAGACAAAGCGGATATTATACACATCTATGGCAGAACCACTGTTAAGATATGGACTGAGTGTATGGGGAAATACTGCATTAAATATATTACAACCTCTGATAGTTACACAAAATAGATTAATTAGATGTGTTGGCTCACAGTTTTATTCCAATCATTCCACCAAAACACTTTACAGCAAACTAAATCTTCTACCTCTACCATACCTACATAATTATGTTTTGCTAATAGATAACTACTTCTCCCATAAGCACAAAGAAAGATATGCAACAAAACATGGGATGATAGGGAGAGACAGAATCAGGTACATTGTACCAAATTATTATAATATGTATGGCAAGAAACGGCTAGATGTCATAATACCCATGTTATTTAATGAATTACCTTATAACCTACACTTTATAAATAATATGTCTAATCTAAAAAAGGATATCAAAAAATATTTGCTCCAGAAACTTTGTAACGAATGTTGAGAGAAATATATTAAATTATAACTAAGTAGTAGGTCATCTTTCTTTAATGTATTTAATGTACCTACTGTATATTTATTGTTCGTTTTTAGTGTGGGATGCTAATTTTGCATCAATTAAGTACTATATTTGTTGATACAATATAATATTTTGTATATGCATTTCTATAGCATTGTAAATTACAAACGTATTTTATTGTGTGTTTTTATTTTATGTAATTGCTATATTTGATATCAATAATCTTTCATCCAATAATTAGTGCAATAATAACAAATAGATTTATAAAGCATAAGACGAAGATTGAATTATTAAATCATTTTCAGTAATTTGTGATTGTTTTTGCATAAATATTTAATGTTTTATTTTAATTAAAATAGTTGAAATTGTTTTTATTTTAAACAATAATTTGTCAAATACAACAATTTTCAATTAAATTGTAAATTAAGGCTCGAAATTATTTAACCTGGCACCTCCTGATGAGCCTACATCTGGCTCAGGAGGACCATAAAGGTATGTGCAGTAATGTAAATATCTTGTTTCTTGAATTTAACCTCTACAAGAAATGTTAAGACATGTATTTTAAATTTGTAAGCAGTTCATAGGCAAGGTGTATACATCTCTGTAAATATTGTTATACTGTGTTTGTATTTTGAATAAATTTGAATTTGAATTAAAAAAAAAAAAAATCATATAGCAATTTGCCATTGTAATATTTGGTCATAATACATTAACCTGACGTGCCCAAGAATACTTATGCGAGAGCACGAAATGCATAAGCAAAAAGTTTAACGAAATTTTATCGTATCATAAGAAAGAGAAAGTTCTCGTACCGTAAGAAGCTCTTCCATATTAACTTTGCTACCTTCGCCTCAAATTTTATATACTTACACACTATTTTTCAGAACTTGTTCATTAACTCACTATCATTTTTCTTTTCAGGTGAGTCATTGGTGGTCTTACTGTCCAGTTTTCCCAAGATGGCACGAACTGGTTTTGGTGAGTAATTAATGAATTTATAACTTTGTCCAGGGGAGGGTAATAAAACTCTGGTATTATCCGTATTCGATAGCGATATCCTAGGGTAAAAATGAAGGAATGTGTACCTATGAGAATATGCAGGGATTCCCTTCAGCTCTGAGCATTTAATTTGGTTAAACATGAAGATTATGGCCCAAAGGGTAGGACCGAAAATTGGCTGTATATATAAGAGTGCCTTCCATGGAGAAGCTTACGGGAGAACTGAGTAAAGATGGACTGTAGGAATAGGCGGTGAAAATCAGAAAACAGATATGTACAGATTGTTTTCTATTTAACTTAGAGACTTCACTATAAGTCTATAAATGAACTCCCGATTATCCGTGTGTGAATCATATTGTTTGCTGATTATCCGTTTTATGGGTTATCCGTGAATGATTTTTTTATACTCTTCGACCATATCTTCCGTTGTAATTTTAAATAAATTCGAACACAAAAAGCATTTCGCCTTATAATGTAAGCAGGACTATCGTAGACCTTTCCTTATACTCATATTCACCTCATACAACGAAATTGTTTAAATCAGATCTAATGTAAAATTGCAATTGAATTACAATCTAGCGTAACGGACTATGTGCGCAAAATAATAATAAGTTGTTTATTAACGCAAATTATATACACCGATTTTTAAAAAATTGAGAGTTTTGATTATCGATGTTTAAGATTGCGCTTACAACTGCCATTATCCCGGGTGTTCATTGTACACACCTCATATATGTAATTTTTGGATCACAACGGAATTTTGTTTTACGGAATCTGAAATCTTTAACCTTCTTTAATTTCCTTTTTTATTCAAATGATAAGGTAATTATCGATTACTATCGATAAGCTATTGATTCAACGATTGTTTAGATAAAGTAGAGAGAGATGAGTCTCGATTTCACCTAATGAAGACATTAACTAGCTCACTTGTATGGGTCGCTTTGCATCAAATCTAATGTTTGTAGACGATGAATTCAGACCACCTCATATAAAAGTCCTTCCTGTTTTTACGTCACTTGGGTGCTATTTTTAAATGCGATTTAGACTACGAACTGGTGTGAATTCAACCCAATCGAAAACATTTTTCTGATGCTAAAAATTGACTTTAAATACAAATTTTCTTTCCCACTCTTTCCAACGGCAATCTACGTTTCCAATCACCTTCAAATTAACTCTTCTGAGAAAAAGCGAGGAAACTTGGCGTTTTCCGTAATAACCGCCGTCGAGGACTTCAAAAGACAACTTTGCGTTTTTAATTCGCTCCGATACGCCATCTAACTTTTCCGATCGAACGTCTTTTTGTTTCGTTCCTCTGGCGTCACGTGACGCGACCAAAGCGACAGCTGTGATTGGAGTTGGCGTGACTGTTTGGGCGATAACGCCGTTGCTGCACTAATAACGCCGCCTCGAAAAACGTTCGATCGGACCCAATAAAAGCGCAATTAGAGCGCGATAATGACGGATGCCGTGACCACACAATGTCACGGCCCTCCGCTGATGAACACCCGTCACGCTTTGCCCTCACTTTCTTCGAAGGCCTCCGTCTCCGTTGGATACCGAATCGCTCCGAATCTAAACAGGCGAATCGGAGGCGGAAGGTTTTTGTAGCGATTGACAATCAAGTAGGCTATCGGCATGTTCACACACAGTCCCGGGAAATTTTTCCCGGAAATTCTCGGGAAATTTTGATAGCCCAAAGCACGGATATAGAGATAAAAAGGCATTCTAAAAGTCACGTCGGAGCATTTCATCTGCTTCCCGAAAACTGTCATCATCTTCTGATATCGTTGGTGAGAGTATTTTATTGGTAGTCATATAATCTTTTTGTTCTTGTATCTATCTGTGTCATATTTATCTGTGTATCTATCTAACTTATGTAACTACACATTTATACTGTTATTATTAAAAATCCTTATTCCCCAGAATTTCCGGGAAATTTTCTTGTCTCGAGTCCCGGGAGATGTTCGCTCGAGACATCGATATCCGAAACGTTTTCAAATTTGTATAGGTTTAATTCATTCCAACTTCTTCGAATGTGGCGGAGTGTACTAGTACTAGGTTCCAGGGCCGTCATTATGAGACACCCGCATATTGAGGGATTTTACTCGGGATGTTTGAATGCAATTTCTTCGACTGTCTCATAATCTAATTAAGACAGGACAACTAGAAATGGTTCATTTTAAGCTAAAGCTGTTTGTGTTGTGTATGTTTCCATTTCAGTATTTAAACTCATATCGAGATTTCCTTTATCTCCTTTACTACACTACTTAGATATGACTTCTGTAAATCACTTCACTAAATAAAAAATTATGAGCACTTGTGTCTCATTTTCAATCGAAGACAGTTTTCGGTGAAGTGCCTGCGATCCGATACATCTGACATATTTATTCAGTTGTAGGAAAAACGTATCAGAGAAAATAATTTTCTCTATGCAGTTGCTTTACTTCAATTTGAAATAGTCTGTTAGACATCTGAGATCGAAAATTAGGTATCGACACTTGATTTCAAAGCTATTTTGAGCTTAGATAGCGATAACAACGTTAAAGATCTAACATGCTGATCAATCAGTGAAAGTCTCGAGACCCGGGAATTCCTCGAAACCGTGTCTTGTGTTCCGGGAAATGTAAAAGGGGCCTGGAATCTGGATCCCTGTATGCAGAATTTCCAAGACAGTAGATGCACGCCTACTGTAAGCTGCAGTAACCGCAGTCGCGTCTCGGTATCACCTCGAGCACGTTCATTCTAATACGATTCAGCACGAAAAGTACCGTGCATCAATTCCTAGGAGTGCATCCGCGTACACACGACCTCCGTCACCATCGTTACTCCAAACCCTAAAGGCGAGCTTTACTTTTACTTCTATGGGAACACTTTGAATCGCCTTGGGCTCTCGGATAGCCAAGCGGGCAACGCGTTCGACTTCTGCGAAAGTGGTCCCGGGTTCGATTCCCGGTGGGGGCTCATGTGCGAAATGACCTTAGCTGTCGAAGCACTTTTAAATCTGCGCAGGGAAGATTATAGTGAGGAAAGCTTGAAAGTTGCGTAAAATTAGGTTTATTCAAATTTATATACTTTCTTTCTGTAAATAACCATACACGAATTAATTTAGTTTATAAATATACTAATTGAAGAGTCCGTTGATTCTTGGCGGGTAAAACAGAGGTAAGATTAAACATGGTAGTCATATTTATACAAAAGGAGATCTAAAATCTCAGCTTAATTCGATAGGTCTGGTTATCGGAAACAAAAAGTTTTAATCTCATCAAAGTTCTCATTATTTGGAGCCGAAATGAATAATCTAAGAATAAAATATGAGTCTTAATAAAGAACCATTCTCATTAAACTTGTATCAAGCTCGTACGATGCTTCTTTCTGACTTAATTTTGCAAAAGATATAAAACCAGAAAGCGATATAATGAAAAGAATAATAAAACTGATATTTCAATTTATACAACACCACAAAATGCATATATACACTCACCTGATGATGATGCCTTGCATTGAAATCCAGGTCGTGAGTGTATGTATTTTGTGGTGTTGTATAAATTAAAATATCAGTTTTATTATTCTTTCCTTATGGATGACCACCAAGTAAAGGCTGAAACTATCCACGATATAATGAAGTTTTATGTGTATTTCTCATAGGAACATTAGACCAGTCTGAGTCGAACCAGGAAACGTTATGTAATTAAACAGTAGCCTATAATCTGCATGCGGTCTAATTTTAATAATGTGCAAAGTTTGAAACGTTTGCACCTTCTGGTTTTCGGTTTTTAAACGAGCATACACACTTACACAGTCTACTTTATAAAATAAAGATATTCACTCGTAGCATATTAACTGTAATCTGAGGAGTAAATAGTTGCTATGGTAACTTCAGTTTGCTCTCTCTCCAAGTTGCTGCTCTTTATTTCTCCGACGGTTCGCAGTGTTTTATTGAATTCAAAACCCAAACTTTCGAAAAGCAAAAAGGATCTCGGTGGTAACACCGACTGAGCCGCGGTCAATTTTTTTTCGAATTTCGCCTCAAACTAATCGATTGAAAACGTGAACGGTTTTCTCATAAAAGAGAAGTTATTTTTCGATTCTCAGAATCGTTTTTTGCTTTCTCCGCGTCGCCGTGATCGTGATAGCGTTTTCTATTTTCCTCAGCGGAGAGGAAATCAGTTCCGATAAGGAAATAAACTCCTCAACGAATGGATGAAGCATTTGAAGTTTCCGAAAAAGGAGACCCAAATCCGGCACTTTGGTTACGGCGTATTCGCTACGTATGCACACGTGTATATCTCAGCTGGCGTTCCACCGAAATACCTTATTCTGCAGAGATTTGCTTACGGAAAATTCGCCACATAATGATTTTGCAGTAATGGCAAATGCTATAGCGAAGACTTTCATTCTATTGAAGAATGTTTTCTACTCAATTTAAAAAGGGAAATTGAACAATAACTCTAATCTTATATCGTGAAATATTTTTTTCTGAAATATTTTACTTGTATATTCATCATCACCATCAGCCATGTCTCTGGTCCATCGGTCCTTTGGTCTTCTTCTTGGCATTTTCACATTTCGTGGTGTCTATTTGAAAACTGCTGACGACCACCAGTTGTTTCACCTTGCAACATGGCCTGCCTACATCCATTTCAGCGATCTTACGTTATCGATGATGTCTGTCACTCCTGTCATCTTCGTTCCCCAGATGTTGCGTTTTCTGTCTCTTCTTGTGATTCCAAGCATAACTTGTATATTATATCGTGTTATATCGCATCTTATCACAGCATAACATATTATAACGTATTATATCATATTGTATCACGATATATCACATCATATCATATTACATTATCAGATAAATCTATAACTCCGTGAAGTCGAACCCGGATCTATTAGGTCAATAAAATTTAGCCTATTTCTCTAACTTGACGACATTTAATGATTAAACAAGTCATGTGCAAATTACGATTTTTCAGTTTCAGGCATATGTCGATTATGACATATATTCACAGATGCAAATATACCAGCAAACTGTATAACTCGTGAATATATGGGTAGAGCTCAATAAATATGTTTGGCAGCCGTACATACACACGAGTGAGCGTAGGTAATTTAAGGTGAATATCTTTCGATAGACTGCGGTCTGCTGGCTCATTCGGTTATATGGGGGCAACCGTCAGATCGGTTCCAGGTGAAAATCCGATGTCGTTGCTATAGTATGTCCTCCCCTTCGGAGCCTTACAAAGCATCCCATAGGGGACAACCCCTCTCGTAAGATTGCCCTCGATCAAACCACGACCCCCCACAGAGAGCCCTGTTGCTCCATCCCCATTTTATGCGCTCCATTGTGGGTCGCACGCTGTGTCCTCCGCGATATATGGTGTAGTACCGGCCTCCCTGCCTGTGGCAACCCTAACTGGCGAAAGAACCTTAAAAATTGTCCTACTCGTCGAAGTTCCCCTTTACATTTCACTAATGAACTGGGGTAATTCTAAAAATATCATTTAAATCTTAGTAATATCGAATTCTATTATGAATAGTTTGATTTTAAGATGTTCTTGATTTTCTGTTGCGATTACAGCTGATATATTTAGAAATTGTTGCATAAATTGCCATAATTGGGCTTTGTTTTATAAATTGTTATATTTAGGCATAGTTACATGCACGCCTTGTTGCACTTAGACTTTGTATATTCAGGAATTGTTACCTGAATTATTATATTTAATTAGCTATTTCATTTTTAATTTAATTTTAGATAATTATCGGTTTTCTTAAGTTTAGATTTTTTGCTGGATAATTTTGTTGCATTTAGATGACACTACGATAGATTTCGATAATTACTATTTTGCCTAAATTTGCAACATTATTTTACAATTAGATTGAAGCACACTCGGTTAGATATTTCTTTCGGTTGGCACCACTGAACTTTTAACGCTTTCATTGAATTGCCTAATAAAATAACATGGCAAGGTCCAAACATTTGTCACAAGCAACTTCTCACGCCGCATACAAAATTCTCTTCAATAAAAAACTGCAAAGAAAAAGCTGTTGACCTGACAAATAATAGGAATTAATGTTTGCGAACTGTTTGCCAAAATATCTTGCGGTTCAAACGTACCTCCTTTAGAGCATCGTCGCGCGGGAGTGTCCAAAATATTTAAACAATCAAAATTCGATTCCCTGATTTGCGCCGAAGTTTTCAGTTTTATTTGTTTTTCAGGCAAACGTTTTTTTTTTTCTGCTCCGGCGTTATTAATTTTCTCCAGTATTAAAACATTGACTTCTCACAGCACTGATTCTAAACATTATTTTTCGTAGTATGTTGACACAGTGTCTAGAACCCAACCTCCAGCAATGTCTTTTGCAAAAGGGTCTAAAATTAAAGTAAATCTCATGGCTTTCGATGCGTTAAATAAAAAAAACATAACCGGAAAAAATAACACGTAAATAAGTGACAATGTATTGAACAGAACATCGCGGGAAATTTAGTTTATGTATAACATCAGCCATTTTTAATGCGACTTCGCATGTAGGCTTCCTCAAGAGTTTTTCAATTTTCCCCATATTCTGATTGTCTCGTCACGTCACCGATAGTGAATTAATGATGTCTCTGTTCCAACTGTAATATGGTCTTCTTCATGGTCTCTTCACATCTCTTGGTGTCCCTCCGCATTTAAACCTTTAAGTCGTGCGCTCGAATCTGTCGAGAGACCTTTCCATTTTTGGAAGCTAAGATAACGCCGCAAGATTTCGAAAATGTCGCACGATTTTATTTAATTTTGAAATTATCCCAAGCGCTGTAACGCTATCTTCTGGAAACCTTTTTGATCGTCGTATCCGATGTTTTATATGCCTTATTATTTTCAGTGTCTCATTGTGTTTAATTTCCTTAATGCTTTCTAAGTACTTTTTAAATTTAACATTCTCGATTAAATTTTCCAAAGATATAATTTTCGGATTTTTTGTTTTAAAATGCTAATTTCCTTGTGATTCTTTATGTTTTAGTGAGTTAGTTTTAGTTAATTTTGTTATAGTACTGCTCAATCGATTTCCACGTACACATTTATTCTTCGCATTTTTTAATTTGCACTATGAGAAGGTTTGTGCAGGTTTTTAACACTCCCCCTTCTTTGTGGGAATTTTTTGCTGCAGATATATTTTTTCTAAAATATCACCTACTAGGAGCGACGTCATCATTATAGCCTCCTCACATCTCCTCCCCCAATGCATTTAGGAAAAATCGCCCTCGCTTATTTTTTTGAGTGTAGTAAAAATGTCAACTGCGTAGGATGAAATTTGTAGAAGGAGATCGATTTTTAATTCAGACGCTTATCAAAGGTCAATAAATCAAAATCGTCGGTTGGATTTTTACATCGTTTTTATGTCTTCTTTTCTATTTCTATTTCCAAATTATTGATAGTTTAGATAGAAGAAGAGACTTTTTTGTCTCAATCTCCTCTTAATAAAGATTTTATCATGATTACTCGAATCATAATTAAACCATATACGTATGTTTGTGTCTATGTGTATATACGCACACTCTAACCGCTACTCACAAATGTTTGGGTTGGCCACATCGGCACGGGGGGGGGGGGGGGGGGGGGGGGGGGGGGGTGAAGCAGATGTTTCGATGAGCTTCCCCTTTGCTTCGAGGAGAAGGATACAAGTCCCAATCTCATTTTTTACGACCGGCGGGTATCTTCCTTCTCCGAATTTCTCAATCTCGACCATTTTAACCCCATCCGAATAAAGTCGCTCGTGCTAGCATTCGCTTACCTCAGCAGTCACTCTTTGTTTACGACGCATTCCGTGCTCTCTCTCTCTCTCTCTGCTTTTTCCGAATATCTGGGGAGTGAAAGGGAGAGAGAGAAAGAGGAAAACCTCGATGCCTCCAGGATATCCAGGGATTCTCCAAAAAATTTCCGTCTTCGTGGAGACGCCGAAGATAAAAATACCGGAGGCATGCACTGCGTTCTCAGGGACGTACGCAGCCTGAATCTTGTTCCGATTCTCTATTACGTACCGAACGGAATTTATCCTTCAACTGTTCGAGTATGTGCCTACGTAGATACCCTCAAAGCTTCCTTCTTGCGTGTGGCAGGGTGTGCATGCACCGTTCACTCCATTTTCTGGTAACAGGATTCTGTTGCGTATCGTTCGAGGAAAAATGAATTCTCCGATCTCCCGGAGCTTGAATCCATTTCCCTGATTTTTGTCTCGAGATCTGATCGGTCTAAAAAACACGGTGGATGCGTATATCCGACCAAAAACCCGTTTGAATTCTACGGAGTAAATAACAAAAGGTCTCAGACTAGATAGAGAATACATATCTAGTTTGTATTTACTAGGTTTTCATTATTTAACAACTATTTTATATATTGATTTTTATCTATTAGTGTGTCCCTGTCACGTAGTATGTAATATTTGTCAGTTTCTTGTATGTGTTGATTTGTTTTTCTACGTTTAAATTAACTGCAGTCAAATGTTTTTTGTAATACTGTAAAATTATTGTTCAAAATTTCGTGAAGTTTGGATGGAGAGTAGTCATTTTGGCTTAACCTCTCCGTCAGAGAATAAAATAACATTGAAATAAATAACTAGATGCTTTTGTATAAATGATGTTTAACATAAAACGGCATTTTATATCTACATTTTTCATGTATTTTTATTAATTTTTTTAATTAATT
>KZ308130.1:2422836-2434305 GCA_000376725.2 Ladona fulva | reverse complement strand
TTATTTACTCTTTATTTTTATTATTTTCTTTATTTATTATGTATGTTTTTGACATAATTTTATATCAATTTTATGTTTATGATTATTTTAATTTTATTTTTATTTATTTTTTTATTTTATGACTATTTCTACTATTTTTTATTCATAATGTATATTTTACTATTAATTTTGTATTTTGATCGCAAACTATGTCACCATGGGCACTAATAGCTATAGATGCATTACATTGCGTTATAATTATTTACTTAGTTACTAATTATTTACTGTTTGCTGTCCCCAAAATGAATATACGCAATGCATCTTTTCAAATCGGTTTGGATGTGAGGAAAAGATAGAATCAGAATGAATAATATGATATACGAGATATGGTACGTATGAGGAGTAAGTAGATGGTTATAAAGGGAGAAAAAGCCCAAGAGAGAGTTGTTTGAATGTAATGAATGATATACTGATGAGAAGAATTCCGTAGGAATGAAAGGGAATACATAAAAAGGTATGTAGGTGTTGTAAGATATCAATATGAAACAATAGGAAAGTATTCTTCTCAATATATCGAGTAGCATCCTGAAATAACGTTGCAAACAATTTATTATACCCAAAAATATAATGTGAATAATATGCGTATGAATAGAATTTGATGAGCATTTTTACGGGAGAAACATTTTTTACCATCCATCCTTCTTGACCCCAAATTTATACCCCTGGTTAAAATTAATACTGAGGTTGCCTTAAATATTTAGCGGAAATCCACGTGGCGAATGAAGCATAGCCTCGGTATACAGCCACCTGCATAAACAAGCTGCTTTTACTTGGAACAGATTATGTGGAGGTAGTAAATTAAAAGGAACCGTAATATTAAGAATGGCCTCTCCTGAAATATTTACGGGACATTAATGTAAACAAACATCCAGGTTACCATGCCAACACACGTGAAAACATCAGGAGTACCGCAGTTTGACAAAATTAGCTCCTTTCACTGCGGTAAATTTAGTATTTAATGTGTGAAATTTCTTTATACCTTCCTAACTCTATGAATATGAATAACGGTTACATCTGTGAAAACCCATATTTCTAATGAAAAGGTAGTAATTGAACAAAAATTCGACGAATATTTTCGCTGCTTACTTAGTACATCTACATGTACATAAGCCACCTTTCGGCGTGTGGCAGGGGGTGTGAACACCTAGCTTTCATAACCATTGGGATGATTACCAAATAAAATGTAACCTCATCTAAGCTTCATACCCTCTCCTAAGCTTCTGCAGCTAATGGTGAAGAGCTTGAAGATCCAGGAAGCCATTGGACTAATAATTTTATAGATAGACTATGTACTAAGGAAGATACAAGTTAACCTGGATTTTACCATAGAATTTTCATTTCCATGCATTATAAAGTGAGACTTCCTGAGTCTATTTTCTCCTAATTCATCCAGAAAATTTGAGCCAAGTTAATCTTCTTTCTTCCAAGGACGTCCATCCAATAAGTTTCCATGCTTAGGTGGAGCTCTCGAGGAAAATGGTCTCTGAAAAACAACTTTCACCCAAGCGCGAGTTACAGTGACGATGCAGCGCAAATGAAATTTTCCTCTCGAGCAAGCGTATTCCTGGAAAGGAAAATGCGTGACTTCGGAGTCTTTTGTAAACGGGATTGCCCAAATACACTCGAAACTGGCGGATTGTACTTTTAAATCTAAGGGTGAAGTCTTTGGAAACTTGGTATCCCTTTTTATAGGAACAGTTCAAATTGTTGTATTCTACATAGTAACCGTGGCTATGGTAAATTTTTTGTAAGAATCTTGGTAAGTTATTCACACAATATGTTAAGAGATCAATTTTTACTCAAAACTTCCTGTTTTACGTATTTCATGTATAATTCGATCCAAGTTAATAGCTAATTTCGTGTATAGTCGACCTTAATAAAAACTAAGCAAATAAACTTCAAGTGGTATTCATATTTGGTGAAACGTACATATTTACTCATTTTCCCGCAAAATAGCCGCCGATTTTTTAAAAATTTGTTCCTATTTGTCACCAAAGAGTGAATATTATTAATTAAAATAATAAAATATTTCTCGAGTAAATATACGTGTTACTCAAAAAACATCATCTAAAGATGATTAGGGAAGTTTTTATTTCTAAACGGTTAGAACTTTCTGAATGACCCTCGTACTTCTCCCGTGTATAGGTCGACCCTAGATTTTTTCATTAAAAATTTGTATTTAAAGTTCGACCTGTACACGGTAGCTTACTTTTCAAGTTACTCTCTCATTTTTTCTATCTACAGTTTTAATAGAGTTTTTATATTAAAATTTTATTGCAAATATGTGTCGTGTAATGTTCCTGGTTTCGATAACTATAAAATCGTTTTTCTTTTTATTGTTATTGTCATTGTAAGGTGTCTGTCTTGTAAGCATAAACGGTTGCCAATATTGCATCCACTGATTCAGACGCTTATCAATGGTTAATAAATAAAGATCGGATCTCAGAAACGCGAAGGTAGGTGCTAGTGTCCCTTATTGCTTTGCTGTTTTAATCTGTCATTTGTAAATTGGATGGCATTAAATGGGATCTGGCATTTTTAAATCCTTGTCACATGAACACTGTTCTACTTGCAAAGTTTATGTTTATGACAATAATTCCCTGTTTCGCATAGTTATATCACACTAATGGAGAAGACAAGACACGGCAAAACGTCTTCGTAGCATATCTGCAGCAAAGGTACAGTGACTTCATTTTTCTCATATTTCCCAAGCCATTATTTTGTTAATAAGCAAATTATCTGTGCCCGGAGGCCAATTCGCATTTCATATAATGGTCCATTCTTTCATACTACTTTCCGAGTTCCTCTTTCCTAACTGACCTCATTATTTCCTTTCTTTCTTCCCTCGGCGAAAGATTTAGGTTACTCGAATAATTTTTGCCTTTTCTCCTTCTACCAGATAAAAGACTTTTTAAGGTATCCATTATTTTGCGTAACATTTGGCCCTTAGCTCATACCGTGTAATCAAGTGAGTCCGCTGTTTTTGTCAGACATTCCTTTGCCTTTCATTTTTATGTGCCACCTTTAACACACGCAAACATGATGCAAACAGTGGGAGTTACTCTGATTCGCGTGGATGTGCATTAGAAATCCTTTGAAGAAAGTAAAAGCTTCAAAGAGAGGCTAAACCAACCCTGTATTTCGGGGAGAGGATTCTGTTAGTCTTCTGAATACTTTTAAAACACTCACGAGAATAAACGGCAGTGGTATGTGAATTTGTATAAATGCTATACAAACCTTCATAATGCAATGAACAATGGCGGATTTTGATGCAAGCATAATGATTGAAGATAATATATCACGTAGCATATATAAAGTAACCTTGATCATGTTTCATATGGATATGGAATAGTTTTCGTATCTCAGCTGGTACAGAACAGAAAAACATGTAGCTAATTTAAAATTATTATTATGAAAAACATCATTTAAGTCCCTTGGGAGTTTATTCAATATATTAGGCATTAAAATACCTAATATATTGAATACACTCCCAAGGGACTTAAGAAATATAGAGCGTATGAGCACTCTGAAAAATAAAGTAGTATTAAAATACCTAATATATTGAATAAACTCACAAGGGACTTAAGAAATATAGAGCGTATGAGCACTCTTAAAAATAAAGTAATGCAATGGTTACTCAATGCTAAATAAAAATGTACTGGTATAAATAGAAGTGAAAAAAAAAATTTTTTTTGGTGGAGCAATACCAATACTTGTGAAAATTGGGCACCTGCTGACAAGTCCATAATTGGACTTAGCGGGACCATAAAGAAAATCAATCTTCAATTTTGAGGTACTGTAATTTAATGTGCTGTAATTTTATAATTCAATTTGTAATAGTTTTGAACTTCAATTTGTAATAATTCTGTAGTTTAATTNGAGCAATAAAATATAAATAAATTTTATGATAGCACGAGTAAATAATAATAACAAAAATAAAAACCATTGTAGTTGATAACAATACAAGATTAAAAAGTCCCTTACTGTACCAGAGGTGGTGAACCTATGGCATGGGAGAGAATTTTTCGGCCCGCGGAAGTTAAAAATAGAACCCCCAGAGAAAATAAATGTGGACTGTTCATTAGTGATGATAATTAATAGTTATTTCCTGCAATTATAACAATTTAATCCTATCTTCGACATAATGAAATTCATAATGTTAGCGCCTCCCTCTATTCATTGGCATGGCATTCAATGGCATGAAAGTCCGTTATACTTTACAAATATGGTACTCTCCATTGGGTCGGTTCGCCATCCTACGACTATAATCTTTTATAGTTGATGATTGATAGCTCTCCATTAATCTGATCGTCAAACGTGCACATGTCTCTCTCAATGAATGTTTAATTTAACGCATTTAATTTGTTTTTCATCCGCCATACCCCATGATAATCAATTCCGATGGGTGCCGAGCTTGAATAAACAAATTGAGTTTAGACAATACATCTAATCACGAACGTTGTCAAAAACCCGCTCCACAATCGATTCTCGCATCTTGCTAATTAAATTCAGTGGCCTTCCTTTATGAGAGAGATTAAGTTCATCCTTCCCCACGGTTTAACAAAGCATAAAACTATGTACTTCCGGTATCGCCCCTCTCTCTGTTTTATTTCGAGCGAGCATAATTTGATTTCCTCGACCGATGTTGCGAGGGCAAATTAATCATGCGATTCAATCAGATCTGATGATTGCATTTCGCGCTCGAATTCATTTCGACACTCAATTTTTTCTCAAAGAGTGAAACTGGGTTTTTCTTTCCGCTTTTGTTTCCCCATTCTATCGCAGATATCGGTTGTGTTCAGGTTCGTTCGAAAATTAAACGATTAATAAATAGATTTCGTGCGGTGTCACAGACTGTTCGCGGTCCATAACAGCGTGCGTACATTTAATAAATCAATAATAATGCCGAAAAATCAAGTGACATTTTAACCAGATTAATTAAAACCGCGAAATGTTTCGAACGCATAATGATTTCAAAAACAGCAGCTTAGTCTAACGTGTAAATATTTGGAATAGGACTGATTTCGGTCGAAGGGCGATGCGATTTGTGAAGAATTTCTACGATAAGTCAGTGAACGGTACTTAAGATGATTAAGGACGCAAGATGGGAAACTTAAGAAAGAAGATTTGAAAAAAGGGTTACATTACCTACTAAATAAGTTGAGAGAGAGAGTACGTTCACGGATTATGTAGCCGATATGATACGTCTTATGTTTCATAGTCCGTTCTGATACTGCGAGAAAGATCAGGTCAATAAATGCTAAAACGAATCGATTCATGGTTCATTTCTTTTTCGCGAACGATTCGCGAAAGTAGTTGATTAGGGAGGAAGAGTCATGCTACTTGCACCATCCTTGTCACAAGCCGAAAGGCGGCTTGCAGAATATTTTCATTGACATAGACAAAGTTATGAGTGTCGAGGTCTATGTTATTGATCGTTTAGGGACAGACAATATTTGATTTTTATGAATTTTATTTTTAATTTTAGAATTAGCTCAAGATGTCCCGATGGAAAATTATAGATCATGTTCTTTATCGCCTCAGCACATATTAATGCCGCAATGTATCTTATATATTTATTCAAATAAGTATTGATAAATCGAAAAGCTAAATTTTTGCTCTTCAATTATCATGAGTATAGTGGTTCAACTGCCCCTAGATTTCAATAAGTATTAGCTTTTTCCGACCTAATTTGAGTAGAAATTTGTAGAGCTTCATGGCCAAGCTCCGTGGCATCGTTTAAAGGGCCTTTGCTTGGCAAACTTACTTTAGAGGATCCTTTCTAAGTTTTCGTATAACAAATTGCATTACCCATTGTGGGTCATGTCTCCATAGAGGGCGTTTCAATATCTATTATCAATCACCCGTCCTCCTCCAGAGCATCTGTCTGAATGAACCTTCCTATCACGCAGCCATATGAAAACATAGCAGTCATAAACAGGACAACTGAAACAACAAATCACACGCTAAACTACAAACTGGGTTACCATAAACAACACAACAAAGCAATCAAGTAACAATAAACAGGGTGCCAGAGGATTAAAATTTAGTTTCCATTATTGAAATATTATACATGCAATATGAGTAATATATATGAATGTATATGCATATGATTATGCTATGAAGAATAATATAAATCAGACTTTTCCCTTTATCGTAAAATGTTTTTTTCTGCGACAGTGGTTTCCACCCATTGGGTCGTCATCACTTTGGTGTTACAGGTAAACATCTGATTTTCATTATTATTCGGGTTGGAAAACTTCGACAAAGTCGATACCGATTTATTAGATTGTGACATCGCGGTGAAATAAAACTAATTGTATGAACAAGCCGAAGGACCAACTTGAACAATCAGAGAATATGCAAGCCAACCATCAGTGCTAAAACAAAAAGTTATTGTTACAATTATTATATGTATTATAATCGATATTTTTTTTTACTTTTGACCTACGAACGGTAACACATGATTCCATTGCAAATATGAAGGAATTTTATCTTTGACTCCAATAAAACTTTGGTGTATAGCTACAATTTTCACAAGTCAAAGTAAAGGGTTATAGACATTAACCTCTGATTATTCGATCGAAAAAATATAATCACCTGTCAGCCTCTCTTGAGAGATGAATAATAAGTGACTTTATCATTACTTTTAACTTTGAAAAGGATCTTTCAGGCGATGTTTATGTTGTTTTCTATGTTAGAAGAATTCTATAATACATTTATGTGTTTGGGCGTACTTATTTCAGATTTATTACGAGAAAAATTTCCTCGAGAATTTCGAAGGTTCTAATCGAACTTAACCAGTATTCGTTCGTGTTTCCTTACTCCGAATACATCTTACCGTCTTTCTGCTTACATATCTATGTTCAATTACTTCTTTCAGATATACATACTAACGAGAACGCCCTTTCATAGCGGTCTTGTAGCATTGACTTGTGTACATTCAAATATCCTGTTATCACCGCAATAAATAAAATCAATAGAAGGTCTCCGGATAATTATGTGGGTAACACGTTCGACTTCGGTCAAAGCGGTTCTGGGTTCGATTCCTGGTGGGAGCTCTCGCAAGAAATTACCTAAGCTATCGAAACACTCTTAAAAATTACTACTTTCCCAACATCTTAAGTACCTATTTCACACTCACATGCAAAATTGTATGTACACACATAGGTATAACTACTTATGCATGGTTCGATGTGGGAATAGACTCACTAGTCTAGCCCTAAAATGAAGCAGTTGTAGCTGTAGTTTATAACAATTCTGCCTCAGTAAGACGCTAGGGTGGTTGGCAAAATTGACTTATGCAGTATCATTTAACGACAAAGTCAGAAAAAAATAACGCCAAATGTGAAAACTACATGAAAAACTCGTTACAATATTTTCCAAATACTGAATTTATGAATAGATATAGGTTACTATAGAACCACCTATTACCTCGGATTATCGTTCGTAATGTTGATAGCATTTCTAATGAGAAAGTCTGTAAGATATTCAGTCCGAAGGCTGGTTAAAACCTAATTCCGTCTACCATCAGCTACAAAAAGCTAGGAGAGGGAGAATGATGCTAACTATGCTGGATGAGGAGTGAGGTATTTTGTCCTTGCTTCCCTCACCAAACCAGATTGTTATAAGCGGAACAAGCCCACCTAAGTGAAGCACAATGACTCTACAAGTAACACTTTTCGTAGCATTTCATAAGGAGAAACGTTGGTTAATGCCATTATTCAGCATAACTCACACCTCAGTAGCTTTCATATTTTCACAGCCATGAACAACGCTGAATTAAACACAATGAAAGATACAACCCTCTTTATCCTGTACCCAATGAGAAATGAAAAATAGTCCCTTCATCAAGATATGGTAGCAGGAATGACAAGAAACCTTACAATTTATAAATAAAATACTAAATGATGGCTTACATCTGGGTAATCCCTTATTCATAGCTGTAATCTGCGTTATTCCTGGGGAGAATGTGATGCGCTTATGCTGAGATTTTTTCACTCAGCCGGCCCTGTTAGGAAGGCATGGGTAAACTACCTCACTCCTCATCTTGCCCAATAAGCCTCACACCTTTTCCTTAAGGTGATTGTGCTAGGCTCATGCTGAGTTTGATTTCCATTCGTATCACTCTGGCTCTCAGAAGAACATGTGCAAACTTGCTCACTCCTCATCTTACCCGATGAGCCTCGCATGTTTTCCTTATGGTGATTGAGCTGCACTTCGCTGAATTTTTTTCTATTCATAAAACTCTTGCTCCGTTAGGAAAGCATGTGCAAACTACCTCACTCCTCATCTTACCCAATAAGCCTCACGCATTTTCCAAGGCTTACGGTAGATGTTTTTGGCTTAAAGACGGCCTTCGTGCGGAATGCTTTGCAGTCAGAGCGAATGATAGAGAAGGAAGAGCGAAAGTCACCTTCTCCGGATCATCGGCGACGCTGCGAATAAAAAAAGAGGAAAAAGAGAGAGTCGGATGAATTTGGAGTGGTGCTGAGGATAAGAAAGAGAAAAGATTTAATGGCGAAGAAGGAATGGAAAAGGGAAATGAGAAGAGATAATGATGGGGGTGGGTGAGAGCATCTCTGCCTCGAGGCACAATTAATTCTGGACCAGTATTTTAGAGTTTTTAACTTAAAAATGGTCGAGAGATTTGAAGCCTTGTTCGTAGGATAATCTACAGCGAGCTTCTGAAGAGTGAGGAAACACGGCGTGTTTATATTAACTTGTAAGCAGTTGCTCATTGTATTTATTGTTTACAGCGATGTCTCGGCGTTATTTTTATGTAATAATCCTTAAAACAGCGTTCCTATAATATTTTAGTTGTTTATCGTACTTAAAGAGTAAGTAGTGATACGTGTGCTTTCTCTCACATCTTAATGTTTTTATTGTTTACAGAAACAGGTCTCCAGGTTTTTTTTTAATTCCATTAATTGCTACGCGTCTGATTCTTTTGTTACTTATTGTGAAGCTGTTGATAGCAGTGCCTCTGTGCTCTATGTTATTAACAAAGTAGAAGTTTTGTATGTCTGTGTGTGTTCGCCTGAATCTCCTAAACCAGAATTTCCACAACTTCCAAACTTTAGAGGTTGCTAAGCGCCTTCCCTTCTCAGGTAATAGGCTACCTCATATTTGCCTAAATGTTCCCCGTTCCACCTCTAATTGTAAAAGCGTTTACACAAGAAATGCAGCGGGAATCGAACCCGGAACCGCTTTCATAGGAGTCGAACGCGTTGCCCACTTGGCTATCCGGGAGCCCATCGATTTCGATTCGAAATCGCAAATCGCTATATAATACACGAGTTTTTTTTTTAATTTAATTTCCATTTAAAAAAATATATATTATTTTCCCTTTGAATACCTGGGTTGGGTTGAAGACTTGTTAGTCTCAATTTCAACGAAATAAAGGCGATTAAATATCATCATTATTAATACTACAAAATCGACGGTAATTTCGGCTACTTTCTTAATCTGTTTATGTTGCTTATAGAAAATCGTACGCATTGTTTTGTTGCTTGTTTGATTCTTGAGCTTGGATGTGCCGCTACATTTATTGTTGTTTATTCTATTTCTCATTGATAGCAACAATTATCCATTGTTTTCATCATTTACTCTATGAATAGCTTATAGCTGACTTTCGGAATCGTTATATTATTTACTTAACACTGTTCCTAGAAGAGTTTCTCTATTCCATCTATTATCCATATCATATTATATTGCTTCTAGCAATTTTTCTGGACTGATTTTATTTTTTTTTCATGAACAGTTTGCAGCGTGTCTTTCGGCATGGTTTTATCGATTATTTTAGCACTGTTCCTGGAAATTTTTCCTGCATTTATTATTCATGGAATGCATTTTTACTAGCAAAGCTTCTAGAATGTTTTAGTTGTTTATATTATATTTTTTCTGCACCTGCGTTGCTTTTTTTTTGTTTGCTTCAGCGCTGTCCATAGCAAAACTTCCGCATTGTTAGTAACTCACCGATGGAAAATCCATTCGTGGAAGTCAGCAAAACACCAGCGATTGACATAGTTTGTTTTTACATAATTATTCTATTCACAGTTGAGTTAGTTTTTTTGATTCCTTTGGGTAATTTAGAAAAATAAACGGCTCTGCTGCTAAAGATTTTTCTTAAAATACATACAAGCACAAGGGGCATTTTCACAGGTAAATATATCAGAAAGAGGTGCTTTCTGTCAAAGCACAAACAGATTTCTCAGTTCCTTTAAATTTAATTTTCCGTTAATGTTTTTACATTTTGTATTAGAACATCTTCTGTTGTTTCATGTTTTTTCAATAACTGAAGCAACACTGCCCTTGGGTAAAATTTATCGGGAAATCAAAAAAAAGGGAAAACGTAGACATTCTCTCCCGTTGTCCTTTGCGGGTATGATTTATAAAATATGGAGCAACTTCAACCGTATTGGCTACTTTATATAACAATTATGGTGAAATTTAAAGGTAACGTAATATATCAGAACGTTAACCCCCCACAGGAAGGTTAAATTCTTTCAGTAAGAGATCATAATGTAGCTCACCAATCTCGGAAAGATCATTTACCTTGCCACATAACCGTAGAAATCTCCTTGTTTTCTATCCAGCTAATTTTTTAAACTTCTCTTGTAAGATGTAGCGTGCCTGATTATACAGGCCCCTGTAAGGGAGGCATACTTCCGTTCTCTCGACACTCTTGGAACCCCTCCCCCACATAAATATACCCTGGCTGCGCCCCTGATGCAGGTTATTTGTGTAGATGTAGATTAGAAATTCTGTCAAGTTACGAAATTTCAATTGGTTTAAAGTATTCATAATTAAATCTGACCAATTAAATTAAAAATTACGGTTAATTAGCTAATATTACGTTTATTTGTTAAGGGAATGGCTAGAACGAGACAACGAGGACATGATTTTATTTCCTAGTATTTAGAACACTTAAAAAAACACTAATTAAACAGTTGCAAATATTCTACCCAATTCCGGTAACTATGAAGGGCTATAAAACAGAAGTATATCCAGTCTTGTAGTACGCGATAAATCTATATAAACCTTACAAAGCTCACAGAGTACCAATATTCGTAATCAAGAGAGACAACAGCCTCTGGGCATAACAATCAATGTATCGTAATTACTTGAATCATGGAAAACGCCTCCGAGTGAAATGTGATAACGAAATACTGTTCAGGGAATTGACCTTAATGACAACGTAACAAGATGATAATTAGATCGTAAATAATGAAGTAATTGATCGACATTATCTCATTTCAACTGAAAAGTAAGCTACTGTTGCTAATAATGTTGTCGCGTCACTCAATAACAATCGACATTGTTGATACATGAATCAATAGAGTCAAAAATCATGAGAGACAATATGTTGGAGGGAAGACAGCAGTGAAATATAGATGTGATAATATAACAAAGAGCAATAAAATATAT
>KZ308130.1:2365213-2417545 GCA_000376725.2 Ladona fulva | reverse complement strand
CTTTTGCTATTTTCCCATTGAAGTCACCAAGCAGGGTCAATATCATGCATACTGCATGCCATACTGTTGCATTCTCTGTCCAAATCTCCCAATAAAATCGTCGTATCTTCTTTTGCTTCTTCAGTTGGGGCATATGCATTAAGAAATTGATATAGGAGAACTTCCCCTAAATACGTAGTTTGTAAATTCTTTTATTTACTGCTTGAAATCCCAAAATAGTATTTTTCATTTTCTTGGATAAAAAAAACTGTGCAATTCCACCTCCTCCTTTCCATATTATCACTATAATAGAAGGCAAAGGTCCTTTTGTTAATTTCTCTATGTCCTTTCCATCTTACTTCTTGAAAAGCAGTTACATCCAGATTTCATAGAGAAAGGATGTGATGAATTACAATGTATATAAATTAGACCGCTAAGAATAACCTCGATGAAGTAATCAGCTGGAAAACATATTTTTCTTGGATAAAAACAATGCGCAATGTGGATACAATCACATGCGCCTAAATTTATGAGGCCTTTCAAATATGAAAATAACACCCGGGCTCATCTTTTAACTCAAGATGTTTTATTACAGCATTTACATTTTTGTATTGCTTAAACAAATTAACCGCCTATTTGTACAACTAACTCATTGACAATCTTGAAACTCACTGTCTTTGAAATTAAAAAATACCGTAATGACATAAAAAATATTGATATAGCGATGAGATTGAATTGTTTTGGAAAAGGATGTAACTAAATGAATCGTTCATTATGATTGATAATTCAAAATACATAAAAAGTAAATGTCTGTCCGTCCGTCCACAATTTATCTCAGAAACGGCTTGACTTAGAGATCGACTTTTCGATGATAATCAGTTAGTATACTTTTCCATAAGAAATGTACGTAAAATAGGTTTTCGTTACCTGCTGAGGTTGTTTCTTTTACAAAATTAAATTAGAAATAATGGTCCTACGAAGCTGAGACAAGTGTCAAAAGAAAGGAAAATGATCATAGAATCTTATTATGTTATGCCTAAAGTTAACAATAAATATGGTGAGAAAGAACTTAAATATTTAGTACCTAAGTTATTAAATAAACATAAGACTGAAATTGATGCATACTGTAATGGTAATAGAAATAATTTCATGGAATCTTTTACTAAGATATTATTAAATTAATGTCTTCTGAGGTGTAATTTGATTGAGATGATACCTTGTGTTTCTGTTTATATAGTTTATTCCTATATTTTTACTGTTATTGATTCTGTACTGTGTTGGAGTTTAGATTGCATACCAATACATCAAATAATAATAATAACGTCTTTATTTAGGCGAATTTTGGTCTATTGAGACCACTCTTACAATTAACCTAGACGAACACAAATGATACTGCCAAGTAATTTTTTGTCTTTGTTCGTGTAAAAAGTAAGTATATATATTTTTGTTGTACACACACATTCATCCAATATATACTTGTGATTGTGGAGCTACACTTGCGAGCTCATTTGCTCAGGTTGTGAGCCCAGGCTGCTTTACGTTTACTTTATTCTTTATACTTCCTTTGGATAAAAATAGTTTCTTATATACGTCCCGTCGACAGGCAACATGCCTGACCGAACAATAATGTATGAATTGCATAAATAGATAAATAATCCACCATAATCTTCACCATCATCATCATCATAATTATTATTATTGTTGTTGTTTGTATTGTTTTGATATTATTATTTTACTCGTAATGATAACCAGAAATGTTTACGTAATTATTTTTCTGGAAACCCAATGACACACTGTTGTAAATGGTCCAGAGCGGGATCTCTTGCGCATGGAGCGGTTCATTCTTTGAAAGGCAATACTCGTTGCATGGAGAATAGTACTTGTTTCACGCAGACGATCCGATCCGACGGGATTCATGTGTTCCTTTGAATTCCTTCTTAACCTAGATTCCCGAATGAAAGAACGCAGCTCGTTCGGGTGAGTGCACATAGACAATTAGCGCCATCGCAAACGAGCGGCTTTTAACACCGATCGCATCAAATCCGGTAAATAAACGCGGCGTCAAATGCATCCAACAAATGAGCGTCCTCGCATTGTTATTTCCGGAGAACCCATTTGACCTTTAGCGAGTGAGTTACCGTCACGAGATGTGTGAACAGCCGCTCCTTTACCACTGAACATGTGTCACGTCGCAATTCTAATTTCAGCGGAAAATAAAGATTGCTAAAAGGCCCTCCGCTACAGTGGAACGCTTTTTTGAATTCTGTTGTTTATCCTGCGCGAAGATGGAGCGAACGATGTTGGAATGGATCATGGAGCACATGTGGCATTAACAGGAAGGACGCGAAGCGTAATGAATGAATGAGGAATGAAAGAATGGCTGCGCGACCCGCTTGGATGAGGTATTTTGGTTTCATCGGAGGGTAAAGATGAACGTAAGCAAAATGACGAAAATGGCATACGAGGTGAATGTAAATGCTCCCAAAGGAAAAGGAAGACCGAGAAAAAGATGATCAGATAGGAAGACTAAGAAACTAAAGAGAGTTATGTAACGTTTAGGATGAAAGATTGAACGAATAGTATGTATGATGTATGAACGAGATGTATGAAGAGAAATATGAATGTCTAGCCGAAGATTTAAAGAAAAGTATCGGGGAGTTACGAGGAAACATTCTTTAAGATGAGTGTGAGTGGTTGTGCAGAGAGAGGAAGACCGAAAAAAGGCTACTGGAATGTGGTGAATTAGATTCTTAGAGAAGTATTGAGCGCAGTATAAAATTAAAAGAAGAAAATACAAAGGAGAAACGGTCATGAAAAACTTAGACGGGACTGGGGCTCGAAGCCCGTTCTTTCAGTTGCCATCGTCGCTGTGTCCATGAAGCTATTCGCTCGTAATGTATAGAACCTTCCGGTACATTTAGATGCCTTTCGGGAGACTTTGAAGGCAAAAGTGAGGTTGTTCGGGGGTGACCCTAACCAGTATTTGTTCGGGAGTCGGCCATAACATTATGAAAGTGTTATGGCCGGACAGCTCGAATAGGGAAACCACTCGACTATTGGTACACCCGGGTTGGAGTCCCGGCCATCTCACACTGTCCGCTTCCTGGGTACTTTTTTCCCAAGTACAAGCATTTACATACCGGCCACTTTAACCCTTTCCCTAGTAAACTGGAAAATATGAAAACATATTTGGATGTGCATAAGTGAAATATGCATGCAAAGGTAGGAAAATATGGTGGAGTAATTCCAATATAAAAAGCTATAAGCTATACCACTGTAGGGAATAGATATATTTTGTGAACGCATTCGTCTATTTTTACTAGAATTAAAAATGGAGCAATTTTGGAAATATTTAAGTTTGATTGGTTGAGTAATTTGAATATGATGGTGATCAAGAAGAATACAACGAAAAAGATCAAGACCACTAAAAAGCTGTCGCTACTGACTCTGTCAATTCTATTTTTACCACACACACTATACAATCCACTCAAGTTACAGCTCACTCATAGGCTTCCTCTAACACACTACTACTCAACTATCGCTGCCAAAAAGATGGACACATCTATACACAGCCATTTCCGCCTCTTTCCACATTCCCTCACCGTAGTTTGTTTACCATGGAAACTCTTAAACAGCGTCAAAATAGTAAAGGTCTTGGCCTGTGGCTTTCTGCATGTTTCAACCCACTTTTGATGCGGAATATAAACACGGAACCTTCCGTTTTTATCGCTATCGTTAATATAAAAATTCAAAAGTAAGCCAAACCCTTTTTCACTGTATATATACATGTATACATGCATAAATTAACCATTAAATTGTAATTTTCACTATAGTTAGGCCCTATTAGCGGACGTGCTAACTTTCTCTTTAAGAGCTCTCTCTGTTTAGCCCTAAATCAACTCCAACTGCGAGGATGTCGAAGACCAAGGCCTTCCGTAATTTGGAGGACGCTGACTCCATCGTCGCGAGGGTAGAGGATAGCCTTTCCCCGAAGATCCTTAAGGCCATAAAGGAGGAACTCCGAAGGACCGCACCCCAAAAAACTGAAGAACCGAACGTCGAAGTCATCCAGCAACGGATTTTGATCTCTATCAAGGATGATATCCATCTGATGGTGGATTCTGAATTGAGGAGGCTTCGGAAGCAGGTGGAGGAGCAGGAAAGGAGGCTTGATGCTCTTGAGCAATATAGCCGCCGAAACTGCCTCCTTTTACATGGTCTCCCAGAACAAGAGAGGGAGAATTCAACTAACATTGCAGTAAAGTATTTTGAGGAAAAACTACGGATTAATATCCCTAAAACCTCTATCGACAGGACCCACCGTATCGGTATTCGGAACAAAACCAATGGACGACACAGGCCGATTATCATTAAATTCGTCTCATATGCTGACCGGGACGCTGTCTGGAGAAATAAGAAACTCCTGCGAGGCACCGGGACCTTAATTACAGAGTCGCTCACTGCCTATAGGAAAAGAATCCTAGATGAAGCCAAAGTTAAGTTTGAGCGAGAGAATGTTTGGACCTCAGACGGGAAGGTCATCATCCTTGGCCCAAACGGCGAAAAACATACAGCCACCACTCTGGAGGATTTGGAAACTATAAAGAAGAAGATCGGCCCTCAACACCGACTAACTCCGGCCAAAGTCTAATGAGAGCTTCCTTTTACGTCACTTCACGCCGATGCACTCCGGATATAAGCTAAGTAGAGCTCGGATTACTTTTATTTTGCTTAGTGTTTTTGTTTTCTGTTTTTCTTTATTTTATTATTATTATTGTCTTTTCTGTCCGCATCTGTGGTGTTGCGTTTTTTCCTCTATTTCAATATATATTTCTGTAGAGTACCAGCACTAACTAAGTTAACCGAGTCCATTTTGTTTTCCACTTGCTATCGTGACATACTTCTCGTAATAAATCCTTGTCGTATTGTCATAATCTACTTGAGACATTCACGAAATCTCTTCGAGATCTTCGTTTACACTTTGCGATTTTTATTTCTTTTCTTCATTCATTCTGTCAAAGATTCATTGAGATAATTTCAGTCACTTATAAGAATAAACAAAATATGCCTTTCCTTATACAAGAATCGACTCCTTTACCTCGTACGGCACCATCCATGAATCCTTTGGCTACACAGTTCTTCCCTTACCCCTCCAGTAATATACTCAACCCAGAGGCGTGCATATTCTTACCTAACGAGTCCAGACACATTAACTCGCCTTCTATCTCTCCTCTCTTGAATTACAGCTGCAATATAATGGACACCACCACCGATGGACTTCTTAAAGTTGCCTCTCTTCACAAAAAATCACTTTTAGCCATTCACATGAATGCTCAAAGTTTACCAGCGCATGTTGATGAGATTAGAACTATCGGCAAAATTAATGGTATTGACATTATAGGAGTTAGTGAATCCTGGTTAAATCCTAAAATTTCCTCATCACTTGTCTGTATTCCAAATTTCAAGTTCGTAAGAAACGACAGAATTGGGAAGCGTGGTGGGGGCGTTGGTGTATATATTCGCGACGGTCTTAATTACAAAGTAATTTCTAAATCTCAGCAGAACAATTGCTCTTCCCTTGAATATATTATGGTTGAAATTAAATTTAAATCGCGTAAATTACTCTACTGTGTCGTTTATCGGCCACCAAAGGTTAGCTATTTATCTGACATTGAAGATGCTATATCCGAAATTCTACATCTTTATGAAGATGTCATAATTATGGGCGACTTCAACACTAACCTTCTCAAAGATAGCGTAGAGTCTAATAATTTAGTTCAACTGTTCAATTCCTTAAATTTGAATATACTCCCTGCCGAACCTACTTTTATAACAAAACATTCTGCAACGCTATTAGATCTGACCATCGTTAGTAATCAAACCAAAGTACTGAACCATGGGCAACTATCGGCCCCGGGAATCTCAGCACATGATCTGATCTATGTGAACTATGCAATTTACACGAAAAAATATGCCCCTAAAATTATATCTTATCGCGACTTTAAAAACATAGATTTGAATAGATTGCTTATAACGGCTTCTAATCTACCTTTTGAGGATATACTAAACACGGATGATATTGAGGGTAAAGTTGAACGGCTTAATGAACTGCTCACTTGTTTAATGGATGAACACGCGCCAATCCTAACCAGACGCGTAAAAGATAAACCTACTCCGTGGATTACTGACTTCATCTTATCTCTAATGCGGGAAAGAGACTCAGCCTTCACATATTATAAAAAATTCAAATTAATATCAGATTATGACAGATTCAAAATTCTTCGTAATAGAGTCAAGAAAGAAATTCGAGTAGCCAAAGTCAAATTTGCTAATGAGCTATTGAAATGCTCCAACGGGAGGGCTTTATGGAATGGATTATCTAAACTTGGAATAGGAAAAAATAAGTCTTCCTCCTTTCCTCTAAATATAACTTCCGAAAGTCTGAATAACTATTTTATAAACAATTACACACAAATCACAGAGCAAGACAAAAAAGATTCATTGCATGCTCTCATGAATCAAGCCCTTCTCACAAAATCCGAGTTTAAACTTACCCCTGTTTCATGCAATGAGGTGAAAAGGTCCCTGCTATCTATTAAATCCACAGCTGTTGGTATCGACAATATCCCTATCTCAGTAATTCATAAAATATTTCCTGTGTTTCTTCCTTACATTACACACATATATAATTTCTCTCTTGCTCATGGTATCTTCCCAAAACAATGGAAAATTTCGGTCATACACCCTATACCAAAATCCCATTCTCCATCTGTTATAAATGATTTTCGGCCTATCAGTATTCTATGCTCGTTATCTAAAGGTCTTGAACGTCTAGTGAATCAGCAAACTTCACAGTTTTTATCAACTAATAATCTCTTTGATCCTTTTCAATCAGGCTTTAGACGCCATCATAGTACTTCTACTGCAATAACTAAAGTCACAGATGACATCAAATTTGCTATGGACAATAAGAAAATCACCTTCCTAGTCCTGATAGACCTCAGTAAAGCCTTTGACTCGGTTGACATAGATCTACTTCTAACAAAGATGAGAGCATCTAATTTCTCCCCATCCACTCTCTCTTGGTTTTCCTCCTATCTTGCCGGGCGGTCACAGACGTGTCTCACCAACGGAACATTTTCCTCCATCCGAATGAATTACCACGGGGTTCCTCAAGGATCTGTTCTCGGGCCTTTATTATTCATCCTATACATTCAAAACTTATCCTCACAACTAAAACACTCATCTTACCATTTATATGCGGATGATTTGCAAATATATCTCTCGACGGAGCCACAAAACTATCTCAAAGCAATCGATAATATAAATGATGACATTTCTAGAATAAGTGCATGGCTAAAATCTTTGGCCCTTGAAATCAATCCAACTAAATCCCAAGCTATAATCTGTGGGAACTCGAGAACCCTGCAAAAAATTAACCATTTAAATGTACCAAGAATAAAAATCTATGAGATGGAAATAGAGTATAGCTCATCAGTTAGGAATCTTGGCATCTGGCTGGATCAGTCTCTCAACTACTCCACCCACATAGCATCTGTCTGCAAGAAAACTTATTCAGCACTTCATAGCATGAAAAGATTGAAACATATATTGCCCATCCAATTGAAGAAGACTCTTGTCCAATCCCTTATCCTCCCCATTTTCGACTACTGTGATGTCATTTTAAATGAATTGCCTACCGCAACCTCGTCTAAGTTAGATCGAGCCTTCAATCAATCTGTAAAATTTATCTTCAATGCCAAAAGGTATGATCACGTTACACCACTTCTGAAAGAACTTAAATGGCTTCGGCCTGAAATGAGGCGCAAACTTCACACCCTAAGTCTTGTACATAAATCTCTGAATCATTGTTGCCCAGACTATCTCTTCTCTTACTTCCAATTTTTAAACCAAGGTCATACACTAGGAACTCGACCATCCGGAAAGCTCTTAATTCCAAAACACAGAACTGAAGCATACTCTAAATCGTTCATGGTGCTCGGTGCGAAGTACTGGAATCAACTACCTAACACCAAAATGGATACTTTACCATTTTCTTCCTTCAAAAGGATTGTAAATGATGTACTCCTTAGCCACGAACTATCGAAAACAAGCTAATTAATACTTGGAAATTATTTTCTTTATGCACACATTGTCTCACATCTAACTCATTGTCGAGTCGATTTTGATTTAATGCTAGTTATCAGACAAACACTTTTAGTGAATATGTCACATAGTAGTGTTCATTTGGTCAATGCCATCTACTCTTTCTCACCAACTTCATTTCAGGCTCTGCTCAGTATCAACTAATGACACCGACCATCACCGATGGGACAGATACTTGGGTGATACTTGGCAAACCACATCAGCATCTGATTTTCATTTTCAACTTTAGAAAATATTTATATTCGCTTTTTATAACATTTGTTTTTTTATATAATTTTAATTTATATTTCTCACTGTGTTTTCGCGGGTTTTTCTCACCCCCCTTCTTGTGTGGGTGTTTTCCCGCAACGTGGGTTTTTTCTCTACCACCTTCAGTTGTGGAGATTTTTTCCCGCAAACGAATTCTTTCTTTTGTATTTTTCGTGAATTAAAATTTTTTTTTGTGTGAATTTCTTTTATATATAATATCAATGTAGAATACTATACGAGGTTAGGTGGAAGAGAGGCCCACTCGGGCCTAACCTCGCCATTAAAGGGTCTAATAATAATAATAATAATAATATCTGGAATATGCGGCGAGTATATGGGACCCAGCGGATGAAACAAAAGGTTGCGATTTATTGCTAAATTCAGAGAAAGTAAATTAGCGGAAGACGTAAGTGATATTATGAAACACCCTGCAACTTCGGCCGATCCGACAATGTGCGTAAAGTAAGAGAAATAGATGCGGGAATAAGACGTTATAGGGAGTCATTCTTTACGCGAACGATACGCGATAGCAATAAGCTAAAGAGGTAACTCGAACGCTTGGAGTTAACAACCCCTGTTACATGCCGAAAGGCAGCTTGCAAGGTATTTATGTAGCTGTAGATGTAAAATTACACCATAGTTACGTTTCATTTTGTAGCACAAATAATTTTATGATTGATGTGTGTGTACATTCATCAGCGCAATAGCCGTGTGGAACCTCAATCCCTCCACTATTTGCTACCAAAAGCTTTAGCGATCTGAAATGAGGCTTCATTGTCTAGATGATGAGAAAGTTAGTGTACCTTCTCTTAGCTCACAGAATGCTACTCGTAGAGATAGTTCCATAGAGTAAGGATATATCCTTACTCTATGGATAGTTCACGTATGCGCTGCCAGGACATCGAAACGTACATTTTCCGTTTCGGTTTTCGTTCCTGTTTTTGCTCCGGTTCTACGAAAAACCAAGCATCGGTTTCCCTCCATCCACCAATTCCTAATCAGCTTCATTATGTCTATTCTTTCCATTTATTCTACATTACACTAAATTTTAGGAAGACACTTATAGATCTAAAAATAAACAGACCTGGGTTCAAGTCCCAGTCACGTCGCTGTTTCATGTTTCGGTTCGATTTCAAGAGTTTCAGTTTTCCGGTCCGAGATCGATTTTGAATCCGGCAATTTTTCGATTTCGGTTCAGTACTGGGTTTTTTTCGGTTCGGGTTCGATTTTCCACCCGGCAATTTTTTTCCGGTTTGGTTAGAGTTCAAGAACTTTCTTTTGAGTTCGGGTTCGATTTTTTATCCGGCGAAAGCAAAAGTCTTTCTCGGTTTTCGGTTCGGTTTCCGGTTCGGTTTCGGTTTCCGGTTAGGTTTAGGTTTCCGGTTTGGTTTCGGTTTCCGGTTCGATGCCATGCATGCAACATATATCTAAAAATAACCTTTTTTATAGCATAAATAAGGTGTTGCCGGAATAATTGCTATTATTCAGCATCAATTATACCTTCCACATTTTCCGATAACGTGTAAGAACGTTTGACACGAGAAAAGACTCATCGGTCTTAATCTTGTCATAATAAAATTAATTTATTATTATTATTATTACTTTCACAGCCTTTAATAAGACCAGTGGGACAAAATTAAACGAAATATATATTTTCCTTTATCCTGTAACAAGAGATAAATTAGTAACGATTGATACCTTTTAAATACATTTTATTTCACTTTAGTCACGATTTGCATCGAATTCATCCCATGAAACTCGTTTCAAAAGTCAGAAGAAAAGGAATTTCGTGAGATCAAAAATGACACTCCAAATAATTCAAGCCTTCTGTGAAAGTGGACGATATTCAAATCAAAACCTCCAATCTGCTTCATCAACCAAACTTTTCATTTCTTTGGCCCAATGAATTGTCGAATTGCCTTTCCTTGTAACAGCCGTGCTCGTGCCGCACGGACGTGGCGTGATCGCCTCCAAATATCGCCTCAAAATAGATTAAAATAAGCGTCGGAAGCTAAATATAATGAACAGGGGAGTTTTGCTTCGCCAATTCTCTGCGATGATTGTAAAGATGGTGACTCCTTTCCAAAGCACTTTCGCATTCAACGGAGAAATAATAAACACGCTCAGACAGGGAAACATTATTAAGAATAGAAAGAAGCGATAGATGCTTGCTTTAGCTAAAGCGTCTTTAATAACACTTTATATATTTACACAGATGACACCTTATTTTTGAAACTATCACTAAATACACCCGGAATAATAGCTGAAAGCTTATTAATACTAATAATATATTCCTAAGAAAAGGAGCAATTCTCGAGTGATGTTACGTTGAGTTGGTTAGGTCTCACGTTAAGGATGCATGCAGTGCATGGGATCCTGCCTAAAAGTTTTGAATTTGAGAATTAGAAAAAGTATAGCGAAAGGTGACACGTTTCGTAAAAAAATTGTTACGACTAATCAGACAGTGATAGTCCAGTGCCTAAAGGCACCGAATGGGAATCTCTAGAAGATAGAAGATACAAACGAGGTTTCATTTACTTAATAAGTTTAGAGAAAATATATTCTTAGATATAGCTGATATTATGCGTACTCCCTGTTACGTAGGCAGTTTTGATACTATAAGAAAAATCAAAGATTAGATGCTAGAGCTAGTCGTTTCATGGATTCATATTTTCAACCAACGATACTCATAAGTAATCAATTAGGGAAGTAGAGTCATGGTGCATGCACCACCTGCCACACACCTAAAGGCTGCTTGCAGGGTACACACATATGTAGATGCAGATGAAAATTAGTTTTAAAAATCATAAAGGATTGACTTTGCTTTTATAAATACACTTTCGCTTAAAACAGAATCTTAAATAGAATATGTAACGGAAAATATCTACTTGAAGGAACTGGGAACTCTATTCTACCCAAAAGGATTGATGAAAATATCTGAACTCTCTGGTATTCGAACCCGGATCTTCCACTTTGGTGTGGTTAATCAGTGTTTTAATAAATTTTAAGTTACTTTCAATAGTGAATCGAAAGCAAATTTATCAGTAATGAAAACGAAAGCAGTTGAAATGATAATCAGGGAGAGTTGCATAACCTGGAGAGACTGAGTTGCCAATAAGTGTGTAATGAACGAGTGCGGTCTGAAAGAGTGGCTGCGTGACCAGTATGGAAGGGGTGTTTTACGTTGGCGTATGAAAAGGATGAATGGAGGCTGAGTGAAAAAATTATGTATGAAAATAACGTGAATGGTTCTTTAAGGAGAGAAATACAAAGGAATGCTTGTGGGATGTAAGGAATGAAAAGCTGAGGAGAAGAAATTCACGTAGTTATTTTTTACGTATTATTCACTTGTTGGATTTATGAGAAGCCATATGGAAGTAGCAGAAAATATATGCTATTATAGGGTAGGTACTGAGCATTATTGTGGATAAGGAGAGTAAATAAATTGCTTATCACATAAGGGAACAGCTTGAGTAATATGTAGATACATATAGATATGAAATCAAACCAAAATGAGAGGGAACAGCGCACGGAAATACCATAGTGACCAATTTAGCGGTTTTTTGTTAGATTTAGCGACTTTTTCCTTCTTTTAGCGAACTATTTTCTGCCCTTGAGACAATTCGTACTCTGAGGAATAAGTTTTATCCCTTCCATTCATCTCTACCTACTGTTAATATGACATGTTCGTCTTACTTTAAAAATGGTATTATGTTTAGTTGATAAAAGACAATAATCATATTCTACATTAAATTTTATTAATAGAAGTAAATTTAAGCTGTTTCATTTTTGATTACTTTTTAGCGAAATTTTTCCGAGCCTTTAGCGACATTTTAGCTGCTTTTTAGGATTCATCTCGCGATATTTTCGAAAATAAATTGGCAGCTATGGTGAAAACGTGCTCCTATGAGAATTCCCATGGTGATACAGACACGAAAAAAGTCCATTCTATTTTATAATTAAGTTATTGTTTTACATCAGGACAAACTAATTATCATATAATCTATGCTACTTTAAAGTTTGCGTAGATAAATAATTTATTTTCTGATTAAGATAAGAGAATCGGCGAAATAATCAATTTATTAGCTCGGAGTTCAAGGTTACACCAACTTTCCCGAGCGAGTTTTAGAGAGGAAAATCCTTTTCATTTTCCGCTAAATTCGAAATAAAAACGAATGACGTTTAACGCACATATTCTGAGGCAGAAATTAGACTCCAAAATCAACCTAAATCGATTATCCCCTCCGTTTATCCCTCATTCTTTTAATGATTGGATATTATCGATCAAAACTCATTCCGCCGCTTTTGCGATTAAGAAACTGAGCGTGGAAATCCGTGTCACGCTCATTTCCTACTCTTGCACGCGAAATGCCCCTTCCCATGTGATTCCTATTGATACGTCCGCAGAAGAGATGTAAAAGCACGAGAATGGTTAGGTTTTGATGGAACGATGGCGTTTATTAGGCCTCATACGTGGAATGCATAGGGCTCTGCAGAAAAGCGATGTACTTGAGAAAAGGTACCATAAAATATCGTAAATGTTTATTCCTTTCCCTGTTATTTGCGGCTGCATAAGGAGGGGATTGCTTCTGTGTCTCGGCTCTGTTAAATCTAAGGAGAAACGGAAATAGTCTGACAGGACCGGGACTGGAACCCGGATCTTCCACTTTCCGGGTGACTGCTCTAGCCAATTGATCTGTCGAGCCAGAACAATGTGACATGCCATTCGGGAGACTGTGGTCAAGGGCGAGTGGTTTGTCTGACTAAGCATTGTGGTCTACAACCAACAGGGTGGTCCGAACCCTCATAGAGACATACAAAGTGATGGAAAGGAGAACCCTGCTTAAGATGAACATAAGGAAAAGGGTGAAAGGTAACTTTGCACAATATGGAGTTCCTGTACCCAGGCGCACATCTTACTCTGCAAAGTTACCTATGAACCTTTTCCTCTTAATCCGTCAAGTTAAAAATCACTTTCATTTTCACTCCGAATTAACTCGAATTGGTTAATTTTGTAACCTTTATGGGTCGTGCACGGTTTAAATGACCATGTTCATTAAGATAACAAAAATGAACCTATATATAATAAATATGATTGATTTTACTCGATAAACTTTTGAAGCGGATAGTAAAACTTTTTTAACATTTTGAAAATGGTTTTTACATCGTTTTTTCAGAGTCATTCCTCGGCTCGACTTGATCCTAGTTTACACAAATTAGGACTATTTGCTCCATATAAAAAGACTTTGTGCCAGGCATCGATTTTTTAGCAGAAAAGAAATAAAAATACATAAAATAAGCAATTATATGCATAAAATTAGATTCGTGATACTGTCTTCTAGACAATGCGCGCTTGGTTACGAAAAGTTTGTAAGATGATGGAAGAAAAATCCTAGTAAAGTAAGTACTGCTCGGACAGTTCTTATACTTTGTCCTGTGATGTAAAATATTTCACTGATAAGTTATGAAAAGTCCCGGATAAAGGATTGTGATACAAATACTTTATATCGGTAATTTCATAGCCGCTCGGTCTTTTAGCCTGTGTCTCAAAAAACGAGGCTGTCGGACAAATATGACTCGGTAAAATTTGTCAGTCAAGTGGGTTGTCTGCTCATCTATATCTACATATTTACTCTGCAAGCCGCCTTTCGGCGTGCGGCAGTGTGTGCATGCGCCATAAAATTTTTTTCTAATCAATTACGTTCGCGTATTTTTCGCGAAGAAAATAAATTTTTTAAATGACTAGGTCTAACGTCTATTTCTCTGGTTTTTCTCACAGTACCAAAACGGCCTATGTAACATGGAGGACACATAATGTCAGCTGCATCTTCGAAAAAAGTACCTTCCCTGAATCTATTAAGTAAATTAAGCATTTGTTTAAATCTTCTATATTCTAGTGATTCCCATCCTGCGTTCTGAAGCATTTGAGTAACATTCACTGATTTGTCGTAACAATTTTTTACGAAACGTATCGTCTTTCGCTTTACTTTTTCGAATTTTTGATACAACACTTTTCTGCAGGATTCCACACACACTGAGGCGTAGCCAAAGGGGTGGTTTTGAGGGTTCAAACCCCCCTCTATGAGAACAGAGCCAAAAATATACGGAAGCATGCAAGAAAATGCCATGATCTAGCATGTATGCGATACGAACACCACTGGAGAAAGTAGAATTTACTACCTAATTGTCCACTCTTGTTTTATCTAGACTTATAAAGTATTACGATATCTCCACCCTTATCACTCAATATGTATCATGATAAACATGAGGTGACACTTCTGATTCAAACCATATGATATTCGTATATTCTCCCGCTCGTATCTTTTGGGGTACGATAATTGTGCTGGAGATTTACGTTTAGCGGCGCCGCCGTAATTGCTACGGTCACCGTAATGAGACACCGTAATGGCCAAATCCTCATCTCGACGCGCACTTAATGAGAGAGAGGCTATTTTAATGAAAGATGTACGGAATTTAAACGAATTAATGACCCTTAAACTTGGTCGCCTGCCAAACTGGAAATATGGAGGACTTGAGGGCATTTTACGTCCGCCGTTTTCCTCGACCTGACCGATTTGCACGTGCATTCTTGTTTGCGTGACACGTGACCTCGTTGCATCTGCGGCGGATTGCCCTGCAGTTTATTTGCATCTCCAAATAAATAATTACCTTTGACTTTTCAGGCACACTTGACCTTGCCGATCCGTTGATATATTTCTGCTTCTATTTCTTCTCGTAAATACGGACATTGCAAATGTATGTGATTCCATATTTACATTTTGTGAAATTATTTACCTTTAAAAGCTGAATAGGTAACAGATAAAGTGATAGAATTTTGGAGGAAGAATAGTGAGGTCAGTAACATTTTTTGAGGGAAAAACTGCAGTTTTAAACAAAACTAAGTGTTGTGTTCAATTTTGGATAGGGTTCTCACGTACTGATAAAACTTTTTAATGTATATATAAGTATATGGGATTCTGGATTAGGTATAAAGATAAGAAAAGAATGTTCCACACAGTTCCACACAGGGTATTGTAACCAAGGTAAAAACGCCAGCGGAGCAAAGCGTGACGTCACGATGTTCACATGTTGCTAAGAGTGATCGGAAATAGGATAAAGCAAGCTATAGAGTGATGCGGTGATTCACTTTAAATCGATCATGTTTGTTTTTCAAGAGCATTTTGGGAGCGGCGTGGGTAGGCTTGATATAGAACAGGAGCGTCCAGGCTTTAATCCATAGCATTCCGCATTACCTCCGATGAAGATTTTGCACGCAAAACACTGTGTACTCTATTGTAATTTGAAATGTATAAAAATCCATAGAATGTTGCTATTTTTATTGTTCTCTTACATTACAATAAAGAATTCGAGTGTAGTTGATCACTTTTTTGTATATGTTTCACATAGTATCTGATTTTCTTCCACTTTAGTCACTTTTAGTCAGTCACAGTTCACTGATATTACAATAATTAAAGTTAACGTTATTTTTTTTAATGGGTAAGTAGAATCTGATTTTCTTCATTTTAGTCACCAAAGGTTAACGTACAAAATTGTATGAAATAGAAAAAATTGGTCCTCACTAAAGTGGTGAAAGGGCCCCTCGTGACCTACCGAATGTGGATTAGACACCATTCATACAGAAAAATCACATTTGTTGGCATTTTTGCTGCATATTCTTTGTAATGAGATGTGATTATTCCGGCATTATTCGATCATTTTTCCTTCTAAATTTCTTTAGAATTAAGTACTTACGCTTACTATAAAATAAGACAATCATAAAAGACGTTTCTTTCTAAATATCGATGAGTTATTTTTTTGATAATTATTGTATAGTAAAATATATATCATTTATAGTGTACATAGTATTTTTTGTCATTATCAATAGCATAATATATATATATATAATGAGACCTAGGTAGGAAAATTTTAAGCTGATTTGGCTTCCATATTACTCCCATATTCCATATTATTATTTTATAGCTTGAATCTTGTTTACAATTTGAAAGCGTTCATTACATTATAGATGTATTTATGTCCCTGTAGGTATTACAAGTTTGTACACATTTGAGGAGCTGCTGCTAATCTTTAAATAGACAAATAAGTCCTATAAATATAACACCATACTCTGTTGTGTATCTGTCTTTATCCTTAGTTACTAATCTAAGTAATAAAGTCAACTGAGTAACGAGCTCCTTTGTGGATTTCCATGACGGTAGGAAAATAAAAACAAGAAACCACTTTTCTCAGGAAACTAGATCCTATTTTATGTAAGGACTATTTTTGCAAAGTTTTTTGCTGTGACTAAAATAGTATCTTGTTTCCTAGTGAAAAATGTTTCCTGCGTTTATTTTTCTAATCAAAGTAAGTAGACATAATGGTGTCTTGGAAAAGATTACCAAAAAGACTGGTAAAATCCTAACTTTGGAGTATCTTGCTTAAGGTACTCTGCTCTTTGAATCGCGGATGTTAAGTAGCAAAGGAATTTGAGGAAAGGTTGAGGTAGGTTAGGCGTATGTCGTTAAAAGAAAGCTGTGATGATACGAAAAGTAAATGGAAGAAGTGATGAAGATGGTGGGAAAAGAGAGAGTTGTGAATGACGAAATAAGACAGAGGAAGTGAGATATTGAGAGGAGATAGATCGAAAAGAAAGCGCTTTAAGGAAAGTAAAAGACAGAGGGGAAGACAAAATTGTTTTGGATGATACAAAGAGATCAATTACAAGGAAGTAAAGAAAATGGTGTTATAGGGAGAACTTTAGGGTAGATGAATCCTTTTGATAACTGTCAGGCGTATACGTCAAGAACAATCGTGAGGTTCTTCACCAACAATCTGTCTCGACGTGATTACTATTGTCCTTGCTGTCCAAAGGAACTTTATCTTATCTTTAGTTTAAATGAATTATTCATTTAAATCGATAGCCTCGGCCTTAAGCCGGTGGTATTCGAAGAACTGGTTCAAGAAGAAAATCGGTTTCTCTCGTTCAAATATCAAAAAGGAATATCGATTTACTATTTGTACTTTTATTGTTTCCTCGATGGTTTTCAACAACAACTCCCATGATACAGTAATGTGAGAAAGCTAATATACGACACAACCTAGTTTACAAAGCCAGGGTATTTCCGGGAAGAATGTGATTTCATTTTATGTGAATGTATAAAATACGTAATATTTCTCCTGCCTTAAGGGTTTCACACACTTCGTGAGCATCACCTTTGGTCGTTAACTTTAATTCGATGAATATTGTAGAATATGGAAAACGATCTCCAAGAATATTTTTAATCTTGGAGAACTCTCATTGTATATTACATGGCCGAGTTGCTAATTAAGTTGTACTTGGCTAAATGAAGTTTCAATTGTACTGCATCCGAGGAAAGTAAATAATCTATGATTGTTGCAACAATTACAGCGATGCATTGTTGTGCTCGACGCCGTAATGGTTTAAAAGGATTTCGGAGCTGAAGAGGCAAAAAATGAAGAGGAACCTTAAAACCAAGTTCATTTTTTCATTCAAAGATGTTAAATTTCTGTTTAATAAGATTGTGTGAAGGTGATAAATGCTTTATTTCTGTATAGTTTTGTTTTTTGTACTGACACTTGGTCTTAAGCTTCTTTTATTATCTTCATTATTTTTTTAATTTCCTGAAGGGTCGGTAACCCCGAAGCTGGTGATTTTCATTGATAGAGTACCTATATTCCTTTGAAATTAATGTGTTTTCTCTGTAATTTGATAAATGTAAAGGAATAAAAAAATATTATTATCATTATTATTTAGTCTTAGGACGGGAAAGCAACATAAAGTCTGCACCTCATAATGGAGGGAGTTATAGTTATTCATATTCCTTAAGAGAAAGATCAAAAATCTATTCTGCAATGATCCTTCTCAGATACTAACATGAGCAATTATTCGCGCGATTTCCTAAATTTTACATAACTAAAAATGAACAAAAAGTTTTCAAGCTTAAATAATTCCCCCTGGCGTCCATTTAATCTACAATCATACCTTATTGACCACCTACTGAAAAGTGAGAAGGAGGTGTGAACTTCTTCTGTTCACACATATTTCTTTCCCTTGTTAATATCGCGGATCATTCGTGAAAAAAGCTTTTAAAAAGATTTTTTTTCGCAACAGTTTTATTTTATGCTATTTGTCGAATATGCCGAAAAGGCATCATGGTCATATGTTATACATAACGTCTTCCGTTAACGTGTTTTTTCTTAATTTATTTGGCAATCGCAATATAGTCTCTAATCTCATTTCTTCTGAGGATATTGCGGCAATTTTTAACGAAACGCGTCACCCTCAGCTGCATCTTCTCCAGTCACGGTTGCATCTTTCATCAGCACGATCCCATATACTTGCCGCATATCCCAGATGAGGCCTGGTTATAGAGAATTGGCGTCGCTCCATATTTGTCATCGTTCCTTTCGACACTACGCTTTTAAAAACGTCTCTTTTGGGTTCGTTACAGACTTTTATGTCCTCTTATTACGAAATTTGGTTAATCCTTGTTGTTCTTGATCTAGTTCTGCCACTTCGACCAGTCTTTATATCAACACGAACCAGTTTCCTTGTTCCGGCTGTCTTATCTTGACGAGTAGGATATTTTTCATTATTATTTGGTAGAGGATAGCGGAAAAGGTATCCTTCCATCTAATTATTTTCTCACTCTTGTTCGAAGGTGAGATGATTTGAAAGAGAGTGAGGTATGAGGTACTGAGAGTATTCGTCCCACATATATGCGTCCTCCCTGTTAGAGAGATGGAGGTTAAGACGAGGTTAGGCACAATTGGGCCTCTCTCCTTAATTCGTATGTCGTTATTATATTTGAAGATAAAATGAAAACTAAAAGAATGAGTATAGGGTGAAGAAAATCTTTGCTACTGAAGGTTGTCTAAGAATAAAAAGAAAACGCTGTGAGGAAACACCCATGAAAAAGGTGGTTAATAAAGCCCTCAGAAAGACGGTAGTTAAAAAAATATATAAAAAACAATTTCACAATAAAATATAGCCACTAAAATATATTGAAATTTTAAATGAAAATGAGAAGGAAAATTCAAAAGCACGTATAAGACCAAACGTATAAATGAAATATATATATACAAGAAAAATAGACTTTTAAAGTAAGAAATTAAAAGACACAAATACATCTACATTCATCTACATCAGTACCCTGCAAGCCGCCTTCCGGTGTGTGGCAGGGGGAAAATTATTTATATATAAAATTTATAAATAGTACCAAAAATAGCTATCAAGGGCGTTCTGATACGAGAAAGTTCGTAGAAACAGAGGCTAGAACTAGTCGTTTCAAGAATTATCAAACGAAAGTAATCGATCGAGAAGTAGAGTAATCGTGCATGCACCCCCTGCCACACGCCGAAATGCGGCTTGCAGAGTATATATATGTAGATGTGGAGGACAAGCAAACTACCTCACTCATTATGCCACCTCATCCCCTCTCCAAAGGTTTTGATACCTAATGATCGAGAATCCAACCGTCTTCGGACTGATGACTTTACATACATTACAGACAGACCATTTCATATAACCCGCGTCGTATTTATCCCAGGCATAGCAGTAAGATCTTGTGTATAGAGCTATACTACGTGTACCGAGTCTTCGTCTACATTTACTCCCATTCCAGAACATTAGTTCTGCCATTATTTTACCGATATAACCTTTAAAGAAGGGATAGAAAAGTAAGCTAGCCCATTCCTTTAACAGGGCCACCCTTCAACCCTAGCAAATCCGGGATTCGAAACCCTATCGCACGATAACCGCAGAGGAGAGGGTTCGGTTGTTTCAAACATTAAGTTGACATAGTTACGGAGCTAATCGAATCGCCCAAGATACAAGTCCGGAGGAATCGATCGCCGTAGGAAATAAATGGGATGGAATGAGCGCCGAGGTGGGATGGAGGGGGAACCATTAAAACAAAAGAGCGCACTCGAGGTACGTCATTGATCAAGACGCCTTTCAAACAACCCTCTCTTCGATAACCGATGGGAAACCCCGTGGGGGTTATCGCGTAATCGCATTGCCCTCCTTAATCGCGGTGGTGGACGTCAACGAACTATCGGCAGAGAAAAAGATGGAATGGGGAGAAACATGGTGTCTCCTCTCGGAAATAGTGACGAACCAATTTCGTTCTGCTCGGATGGACATGGAGGATCGTTAACCTCGCAGTATCTCGATTTTTAGATGGCGAAGAATCCATCGCGAATGTTTCATATCTGAAAATACGCCATATCCGCATGTGTGTCACATCAAAGTACGTTAATATCCGCACGTGACATGTTCAGATATGACATGTATTCACAAGTTAATGCCCGGGTATGTCACTCATAGATATTGAAGGTATGAATCTATCAGTATTAGCTTAATATATTGATTCATGATAATGCTGAAAATTACGATATCTGTGTAGGATAATGTCAAATGAATTCAAGTGAGAAACATACGAAAGATTACTGTTAGAATAATCTGTATCTGAAACTTTATATAATGTTCCGTGGAAATCGTATTACGTAAAGAGATTAAAACAGTAATCTACGATTAAAATGTAGTAAAACGAGAAAATACTAACAAATAGCTCATGTGATACATTTCCTACTTCCAGTAACAGACTTTTTGTAATTTGGAATTGAATGAGACGAAGACATTCTTTTACTGTCTCTTCAAGATTACACCCACTTGTTTCTTTCTGATAACAGCATTTCGTTCTCGACTCTTTTATTTAAATCTGATTCTTGTATCTGATTTTAGTACAGAAGAGAAATTTCCGTAACCCAATGCTGCCGGATGTTGAGCATGCAATGTTTCCCAAACTTTTCTTCTGACAGAAAACTTCACCAACTTTGGATATTTGGGTGAAACGACTCCTTTGTTGCGTCAGCAGACATTAGAAACAAACAATTGATGCAAACAAGAATCTGGAGCGCAGCGACAGTACCATCTTCTCGCAAAGTGAGGTTTCCCAAGTTTTTAAACATGTTTCAACTTCAGTTTTGAGAATCATACGTGCATAATCAGTTTTCGTGATTTTTTTGCGAATAATTTACCATTCATGGAACACCAGTTTGGGAAACGCTGATCTCTAGGTTAAAGAAGGAAATACCTCTCAATATCTAGTAGGAAGGACGGGCTTTGTTGAGCCAAATAATAATAATAATAATAATTCATTTTTATCTGGGTGAGATAGAGACTGTCAAGTCTCTTTTTACTTCTAATTCTTAACTCAAATAAGGCTAGATAGTACCACATTGTATTAGCGAAAGGTTAAATTCGTTCATTCGATTTAACGTCAACCGATGAGAGGAAGCAAAAAAAGAGGCAAAAATGTAATTTATTAGGAAAAGAATGACTGCTGATTTTCGTGATTTTTAATATCTGGATATATATTATTACTATTTATTATACTAGTAAAACTCCGGTCAAGTATAATTTATCTTTTTAACCATCTTTTATTCTTTTAAGGTTTTTCATGCAATGGTCTTTGGAAAAGGAAAAGTCTATTTTTGTCTTAAAATGAATCCTATATTTTCCTGAACTCCCAATGTGTTCTAGTAGGAAAATACATTCGATTGGCTACAGCAACCGCGTTCGTTAGTCAGATTATTAGTAAAAGCGTCGCATTTCGGATAATTTTTGTTTCCTTAACCAAATTTTCGCAGATTAGAATCGAAAGTAATATCCCGCTCTATATCCCATTTTCATTACTCATGAGGATTTCATAGGACCTTTAATTACAATGCAATTTAGTAAAAGGAATGAAACTGTAAAAATTAAAGGCGAATTTTCAACTCGTAGTGTAGAAACACTCATACCTAAGTATCTTTAATCTCATCACAGCCATGAGCAAAACTGAGATAAAAGTTAGCGAAAGTTAATGAAAGTTACATTTTTCTCAATCTTGTACCAAAAGACTTGAAAAATATCCCGTTCATCGGGATATGGTTGCAGGGAACATTGTCATCATCGGAAGTGTGGTTTAATTGATATAATATAACCAATTGGAATGCCAAATGCCAACGAAATGAGAGCAGAATATAGTAGTAGTATAACGTGAAACGAGTCAGTTTTCGCAAACGTAAGTTTTCTAAGTCTCGGAATATCGTTCACAGATTCACGCGTTTGCTATGTTTAATAACTAAGCAAGCACAGCGCAAACGGCATGAAAAGCAGTGAGTTAAGATGAGTGTGAGTGGTTTCAGTAACAGATGATTAGTGCGGCGGTTTTAGAAAGGAGATAGAAGTATCACTTAGTTGAGATGGAATGTGTGTGATCGGAAGTTTGGGCGATGAAAAAGGCATTAATCAGCCGAGATAAGGTCGATCCGTTGAGAAACTTTTCGGGAAAGCGCCCTCTTTTTTTCCTCTCCTTCTTCGCTTTAATGATGACACGATCGGGAAGGATCAAGTTTCTAATTGAAAATAAATTTCGCTGTGATTTAACTTGTGAAATTGGAAACTTCTGATTTAATTAGCCCATTTTTTCCTTCATTTTCTGATCCGATTTCTAGAAAAATGCTATCAATCTCGATGGAAGGTTTAGTCGAAGAGGCGGGTTACGGATTTATTTTCCTCTATATAATGTAAGTGGCTTCATTACTTATACCAAACATATATGGTTGAGTCTCGATTATCCGACTCCCGATTAACCGGGGTTCCGTATTATCCGAGGTACGCATTTGTGTGCTTTGACATTTTCACTTACGTTTCGTACTTACATATATACCAGCACACCGCTTAAATTACTTTTGCTGTAATGACACCATTCTAGTTAAATATAGACAAGCAAACGACGACGTATTAATATGAAGATAATAGGAGAAAAGGAGTGAGAACTGAAGAGGACAATGGACGTATATATTATGAAGAAAAAGAGAAATATTTTATATAAAATGTTTTTTCGTAAAAGTGGTTTTTTTTATTGTAAATACACGTGAATACAACGTTAAAGCACAAACATAGCGTTTTCGGTTATTCGAGGTGCTCTGGTCCACTTTAAGTCGAGACTTTACTGTATTTATAACAGCGTACATTATACCTACCTAAGTACTTACACCTGGTATCCATCTTGTCGGATGGAATGCTTTCATTTGTTTATTGGTAAGAGATAGAATATAAAAATAAATTTCCTTCTTTTACTTATTTTATCAGTCCTTTTTAGAAATTAGAAATTAGATATATTTCCCTGATTTTTCACGCAGTATCAGAACGGCCTACTTAACGAGGAGAACGCTCAATATCTTCTAAGAACGTACTTTATTTGAATGTATTAGGTAAATTAAACCTTCTTAAATCTTTCATAGTGATTTAAACAAAGGCTTAATAGAGATTCCCTTACACCACCTCTGCGAGCGTCGAATAACGCTTGGGTTCGCACGGGTTGAAACTTGCGTGAGACACGCGTTCTTTGGGACAGAGAGCAATCGATGAAAGAAAAAGCGAGGAAATAAATAATCGCGGCAGGAAGACGTGATAGAGGTGAGGAAAGCAGTGGGCGTGGATTGCGTGCCGTGACATTGATTTGAATTCTCGGGATTGGGGAGTAAAGGAGGAATATCAGATCTCTAAGACCATGAAAAAGCGAGGGATTGAACCGGCAAGTCGAGCCAAATATCCTCTCCTTGCTCGCTTTAACAAGGGACATTTCCCTTTCACACAGTAAGTTTATGTATTATATAGGAGTCCGCAAAAGATGTAAACGCTTTGTCTCCCTGACACTCGTATAACATAAATTTGCAGACCATTGTAAGCAGGTCGCCTTCAAAACTGCAAAGGCAGTAATTTCCGCCGTTTTAATCCGTTTATTTACCAATCTCAACTTCAATCCCAATTTCGACCTCAATCTCAATCGTTGCATTTATCTATTTCGACACAGTTTTAAACATTTTCGATGTGGTGTCGATTTCATTGTTAAAAATGATTCGAGTGTATCGCTTTCATTGTTGAAAACTCGCTGTCTTTAACTGTTGACCATTTCCACTCATATTCCAATAATCGTAGCGATGGTTGTTGACACTTAACGCCACTTTGAGCCCAATAATCATTTTCCATTCCTTGATTTTATCCTACTCATTCGGAAAAAGATTCCTGTAAACCTCAAATTGACCAAACTTTAAGAGAGCTTCTCATCATTTTACGAGCTGAACGTGTGTCTGTTGGGCGTTCGAAATTTCCCGAAGGACATTATATCGTAGTTTGCAGAAAGTTACCTTTAAACCACATTCAGTAATTTATTGTGATTTGTTCATTTTTGAGACCATCCATTATCGGATGCACCAATGCAGGGAAGCAATATTTTTATCGTCTTGTATGATTGTTGTTTAAAACGATTTGGGGTGTAGTTTCATTCGGGAACTTTCTGAACACGCCTTAAATACAGCCAAGCAAAAATCACTCCTACTTTCTGATACCATCTATATATTCTCCAAATCTAGAAGACAGTTTAGATGCATACAATTTTGTCAAAGTTACAAGAATTCATTCTTGCTGATGATATATTTACGTCTGTTTTTATAATTTTTACTTAAAACAGGCGTTAGCTGATAATAACCTTAAGGCCCGTTATTATAATAAAAGCCTATTTTAAGTAAAATTGTAAGAACAGACCTAAATTTATCATCAGCAAGAATGAGTTACGTAATTTATTTATTCATTATTAGTAGTAATTAACCATAATCTTCGCTTTAACCCATTATAAAACGGGCCTTAAAGTAAACTTTAGTTAGTCTATTTTAAGTATACATAGTAACACCGGGCCCTAATGCTTTTTTCCTGTAGTATCTCACTAAGCATATCCTGGAAAGAGCACTAAAATCACTCATATTGAACCCAGTATGACATTCCTCGTATGCGGCTCGACCTGAAACCAGGAATCTTTTAAACATCATGCGCGCTATATTTGAATTTTTGAGTCAAATTCACATTTGGTATTCGCATTCACCAATTCAAACATTGACACATCAGTGGTATCAGCTTCCCTGGTCGGTTGCCTCACTTCTTCCAAACTTCGTCCTGATAGCGAATGTTCCAGTGACGCAATCAGCGGGAGAGGGACACCTTTAATCAGAAGAACTCGGCTTCTTTTTCCGCCGATGCGACAGCGACGCTGTAAATAAAATCGCCGCGTGTTTGCGCGATGTGGCACGCGTGCACGGCGCTGAAATATGGAGCGGAGTCATAAAGCGAGAATGCACTCCTCTTCGAAAAAGTCCTTTGAAATTCACTTTGGGAATGCGCCTCTGACTTAAATAATTCTCGCTCATTAATCCGAATGCTGACTTACGACTGCGGCGTCCATCACAATTTAATCAAGGACGATTGAATAATGGAACAAATTGGCTGCCGATTTTTAATTCACGAAAAATTAATTTCATTCTGAGTTTTGGATATTCTATCGTATATCTACATAAGTTACATAAGTTTTCAACTTTTCGGTAGGTTCATGTGCCCTAATTTTCCCTACTCATCGCCATTTCTTTCGCTTCCTAGTAACTTAACCCACCCTTGATGACATCTAGCAACTTTTGTATTCTATCCTTAATCACATTTCCTATTTCTAGAGACAATCCCTGTCCTCTCAATATTTGGCCCACCCATTTCCTCTGTCGACGCTTAATTACTTCGATCAAAACCCTCTCTTCCTCAACTATCTCCAGTACCTCTATGTTTGTGTCGCTAGCAACGCAACTTACTCTCTCTATTCTAAGTCATACCTACATCTCAAATGCCTCTAATCTTTAAATATCCTCCTTTCATAAAGTCCACGTTTCACACCCACAAAGCAAAACACTCCACACCTCCTCTTTGTAAGATCCACGTTGCACACACATATATCAAAACACTCCACACCAAGGATTTTACCAATCTTTTCCCGATTCCTTTAACTAGAACTCTAGTCATCAGCTCCCTTCGTTTCACGATAGTTTCCTTGTCCAAATGCTTCTCTTTTTCACACTACATCTGCACACCTTCCATCCCAAGAAAGAACACTTCCCAAGTAAGAGAAATTATTCTGGATCAATGGTAAAACAAGTGCACGAATTACCTCACTCTTCATCTTTCCTAGTAAGCCTTGTTTTCTCTTAAAATCCAATGGTGTAGACTTACGTAGTCTTTCTCCGCTTATAGCTTTCTGGCTCAGTGAGGAAATCAAAGGGCAAACTACCTCACTCCTCGCTTACCTTAGTAAGCCTCATTTCCCTCTCGCAGCTATTCGTAGCTAATGATCGAGGAGGTGAGGTCCCAACCGGCTGAATACTTTTCCGATCGAATGAAGTGCTTGAAGTTCAAACTGGCCTGTGTCCTTGTACGGATTTGAATTTCAATTAAAGGCAAAAGTTTGGTTGAATCCTCAACTCCTCCAACATCAACTACCAAAAGTTTTGGAGAAAGAATGAGGCTTACTGGGCTAGATGAGGAGTGAGGTGTTTTGCTCTAGCTTTCCTGTCATGAATCTCATGAGTGGAACAAACGCGTATAATCTGCGCAATGGTTCTTTGACAAACTCTTTTGATAGCGTATCTAATTAGTCCACGTTCTACTTTGTGGAAAGGTGCCATACTAAAGATCAGGACTTTTGATTACTAGTACTTTTGATAGCATTCATTGCAAGTAACCAATATATATGTCATCGCTGAAAATCATACCTACCTCGGTAAGTTTCATACTATGACAACCATGAACAAGACAGAGGGTAAGGTCAATGAAAGGTACATACATTTTCACCATCCAAAGAATGACTTTATGGGCGCATTACAATGTACTGCATTGCCATCTACGCTTGGAATTTTCATGAACTAAATATCATGCAAGGACCTTGGACTTAATCTCAATTGAGAAACCTCAGTTTCGCTCGAAATAAACGTTTATGCGTATGTTTGTATGGAAGCGATGACTCAGGGGCACTCCTCCGGAAATAGGTACCCTTCGACCAAACAACGTTGTTTCCTTAAGCTCTGCAGAAGATGGTGGAAGATTGAAGTTGGTGTGGCCAAGGGATTGAGAACAGGAATCTCCGCCGTAAATTCCCCAGCAGCGGCGATCCCCACTTTCACTTTTCAACAATGAGGGAAGACGAAGTCCAGCCAGCATCTGCCATAAGGGAGCCTCGGAACAATCTTTCTCTCCTCCCCATGGACCGATCTGAGGAAGACTCCTCATCTCTCTGGAATCTCACAATATTTACCCATCGGCTTCCCCTTTTCCTCTAAACAGAAAATCTATTTCTGCTCCGCAAGGGCTTCCCGGACACTGCACCATATCCCCAACACGTCTCGGCACTTTTTATTTTCGGATCCGACGCACTTTGAGTCTCGCTGAGGATTTTCTTTATCCGGCTCTTGATCCCCAACCGCCTCTTTCCAGATCTTCTCGATGCGTACCGCTTGGACTGTGGCTACATACACGCACTGGTTGTACCGAATACACTCCAGGCATTTCTCACGGTTCTTTGAATGAATATTTTCTAAGACTAGTATACTTACATAGATTTAGCGGGTGTCTCTCTTGATCTGGTCATTTTTTTTCCTTTCTGCATTTTTTCCAACGCAATCTCTTACTCTATCAATTCACCATCCAATTTCACAAAGACTCAATGCATTCCTTATGAACCCTTGTATCCCTTACGGGAGAGTATTGCGCGGTGTGGCAAAATATGCATTTTAAGAGGAAGTTAACCGGTAAAAAAAAGTAATTCTATAAGTTGAAATATCGTTTAACACTGTAGTAGTATATAAGTAGTACAATTAAAAGTGCTTCGACAACTAAGGTCATTAAGCAGATATTGCTCCATCCGGGAATCGAACCCGGGACAACTTCCACTAAAGACGGACGCACAGCCAACTTGCCAATCCGGTAGACTAGTAACACTAAATCGGGATAATCCCAAGCTATTCAACCACGGAAAAATGATGCCTTTATTGAGGGAAAAAAATGTTTATTTAAAAAATATTGGGAATGACCTTTTTTTGCAGCAATTTTTTTGGGTCATTCATTTAAGAGACGGTATTTCTTGATACCACAATAGCTTCATTTTATTCACTTCCCATCGATGACATTTTTTTATGTTAAAAAATTTGGAGACAAACCTATAAGATAAATCTATAGACCTACTAAGGGATTTCGGCAAAGACATCGAGAAAGGTATTCACCTGCTATTTTTCTTGCTATTTACATAGGAAAATTCTTCTACTATCTCGTAGCTTAACCTGTTTGACTCCATATCTCTGTATGTACATATATCCAAACCAACGGAAACAACCCTTTCATACATTTCCCTGTGATTTTCTTTCAGCTTATATTCATTCATCATCCAGTCACCGCTAAGTGTATCTCTTCTCTTTATGCAACACCTACCTTTCCTCCTCATCAATTTTATTCCAACTAAATTTAAGGTACTCATTAGCTCTTTTTTACTCTACCAACTTTTGCTATCATCAAAATCGCTGGCCTCAAGCCCACTTCTATGTAGCCATACTATATTCCCTCTTGAGCAATTTTTCATTTATAATCATGTTTAATCAATCACCTAGCCGTAACTTCATCAGCCCGAAGACTAGTCATCACTCTCTGCACCATCACCCGGAGAAAGCTAAGGAATGGGAATGAAGCAAGATGAGGAGTGAGGTAATTTACCTTTTACTTCCTTACTAAGCCAGAATGGAATATGTGGTCAAGGTCCACGAAAGCATAGAACAATGACGCATAGAAACCTACATAGTTGGAATGTGGCAACTAGACAAGATGAGGTATGAGGTAGTCAGCCATTGCTTTCCTCACTATGATTTAACTGGAACAATTCCACTTAAGTGCAGCACAATGATTCTCCGGATAACATTTTTACTCCTTTCTATGAGGAGTGAGTGATGAGTTGGTGATGTCAAAGAGTTTATGCAGAGGGCTCCCGGATAGTCAAGTGGGCAACGCGTTCGGCTTCGGTGAAAGCAGTCCCGGGTTCGATTCCCGGTGGGGGCCTACGTGCAAAATGACCTAAGCTGTCGAAGCACTTTTAATAATACTACAACTACGAGTTTACGCGAGATTTTAGAGAGAACGGATAGCTATTACTGGTCTCTTTTTACCGGGACCGCTTTCACTGAAGTCGAACGCGTTGCCCACTTGGCTATCAGGAGCATTCTTTTTTTCCAGATTACCAGATTTTCCAGATTATTTTTCCAGGAATACCAATCAGATAGCTAAATAGAGAGTTTAGTGTTTTCATACCCCCTGCCATGCGCCGTACAGAGTTGGAATGTGGCTCGCGGGGTACTAATGTAAATATAAAAGTAGGATGACTGCCATAGTTCAGAATCACTCATACCTCATTAGCTTCCATATTATCACAGCCATTAATAGTACTGAGATAAAAGTAAATGAAACATTTTTCACTATTCTTCTTCAAAAAAAGATAATTCCATTACAACAGATACGGTTGCAGTAAAAATCACAGACCCACTATTCCACCTGCATTCTCACGCTCATGTATCTTCGAACGCTCGCACAAATAGCCAAAGTTTACCTTGAGTTAACCAAAAACAGATCCTCCTCAGCTGCAGCTTTTTATTTGGGTCTGAAGAGGTATTCTGAGGTATTCGCGTGGGACTAATTACCTAATTCCTCGCCTTGGGATCCTCTATAGAAATAAATCCCAAAGTTGGTTCGAAGGAAGATCCGTCGGATGGAATGCTATTGCGTGCGTTTCTTTCAACGGACCATTGTGAGGAGAAGTGATTCAGATGAATGCTTGTTTGGGACTTAGTGCGTTCCTTTCGCCGTTCTTTCCACATATTTCCCTGGAAAATCCTCTCGGAACAATTCCTTAGGGAATCGCGCTGCATTCAAGGATAAGGATTAAAATTTAGTATCTTCTCGAAGACAATTTTAGGGAGTTTATGAGAAGGGCTTATGGGATCCCATTGTGTCTCCATGGAAACTACGACACGCGCTTTGTTTTTCATTTTTTTTTTAATCTCCAAGTTCTCGTAAATCTCGTGAATTGTTCGCGAATCGTCCTCCAAGTAGAAACATTTGAACGAGATGAAATGTGAAGTGTCGTTGTATTTTCAGGACCGAGTGCGCTCTTGAAAAGCGGTTTCGAAAAGTCCCCATGGCGTGCGAAATGTGTGTAAAAATGAAAACTTTTAGAAATGTCTGCAATAGACATAGAAAGTAGAGAGGATAGAATGATCCTGTCCGTGGATTTAGATTGAACTATATGATGGTTTATTTACTGGCAGTTATAGCTTTTAATTTAAACAAATGTTCAGTAGTTACCATAGAAAATCATTGGTCGATGAGCTCTACACAGCGAGTATCTCGAGAGAAATACTTAATAACAGGGAGAATAAGAGTCTATGGATAAATGGAGACATGATAGTGTACTCTTCATAACGAACGCGATAGAACTAACTTCAAGACTTCAAGAACGAACTCAGTGGGACGATAGACTTCAACAACTTCCTCAGTGACAAAGATAGTACTCAAGATGAACTTAAAGAAAACAAATGTAATGCATAATTCTTTTGTTGGGCAAGAACCAATAAAACTTGATGAAATGCCACTGGATGTCTGCTCAGAATACACATACCTAGGACAGCTGGAAAAAACAGGATTAATGAAGTAAACAGAAGAATTAAACCTGGATGGAGCTCCTTCAGAGAGAACTCTTAGATTCTTAAGTAAAAAATGCCAATGGTCTTGAAGGTTTTCAACCAATGCATTTACCAGTCTATGGAAGCGAAACATGGGTACTAAACGCAGCGAGATCTCCTCGTTTAATCGTCACTCACTTAGACCCAAACGCAGCAATAACCGAGCGACTGCAGACCATGCAAAGAAGTATGGAACGGTGTGTGCTTGGAATCACAGGAAGAGACAGGAAACGCAACACCTGGGTGAGGAGGATGACAGGAGTGACAGACATTATAGATAAGGTAAGATCACTGAAATGGATGTGAGCAGGCCATGCTGCGAGGAGAAACGACAACCGATGGACATCAGCAGTTCTGAACTGGATACCAAGAGACGTGAAGAGACCAAGAAGAAGACCAAAAGACAGATGGAACAGAGATATCATCATGTACTTATGAGTAACGTGGAAACGGGAGACCAAAAATAAGGAGAACTGGGAAGCGTTTGGGGAGGCATACATCCGATGTCGGATTGAAAAAGGCTGATGATGATGATATCTTCATAATAGTAGATTAGTTGGAGTGTCTTATCCATCACGAAGAGTTGAACGTGTGGTAGCCGATTCCGTAACATATTGGTCGGGCACTTAAGTGTTCCAAATTAAATTTTTATTTTTATTATCACTAATGTCGTATTAATGCGACAATTGCCGTTAAAATTATACCGTTAAAAGAAAATTATCTCAAATTGTTGTTCTGAATTTTAGGATTTACTTTGGATAACTAGATCGTTTAAATTAAGAAACTATTCCCTTCTTTCGTTATTTTTTACCCAAACCTTTCATTGAAAAGGGTATCCTACTTTATGTTCTATTTTTTATGAACTATTCTATTCTAATTGTTTTGAAAATAAATGTACTTATTTCAGTACGTATTAGTGTTTCAAACCAACATAAATTAAATTAATCTATTTTAATTATTGCAAGAATCGGAATTGGCATCGAGTATCGCATTAGAATTGGGAATCCTATCGCATTTGAATAAAATTTTGGTATTGTCCCATCACTGATGTAAAGGTCCTCTTTGCAGGTGCCAAACACCCTAGGCGCAAATGTGGGAAAAGCACGATAATTTAAGTTCGTACCATATAATTTAATATTACCGCTTTTTAGATCAAATTAAAATTCAGAATCAAATTTAGAAATTCATCTCAACTGACTTTCAGGCATCTCTTCATTCAGATGCCGCGTCACTTTCCTTTTACTTGGACTTTCTTTTACTCCTTGTTTTAATTCGGTACTTAGTGGAGTGATGGGAGAGATCAAAACGGAAAGGGAGAGAGACAGAGAGAGAGAGGTGAGAGAAAAGTGTGTAATCTTTTGGAAGAGAGAATATTTCGTCGGTCAGCTTAGTGGAGTGGCAGAGCCGTGGGCGGAATTTAATGGGAAGAAACGCAGAGTTAAAGAATGAAATATGAAGAGAAAAAAGAGAGGGACGAAATTGCCGGAGAATATTCCTCAATTGAAGCAAAAAAGAGAAGCTGGATTCCCTTTTCTCCTTTCGTTTGGAGACGAAATCCCAGGAACGCCAACTGATGGAGAGGAAATGGCCTTCGCCCTAAAAATATCTCCGGAGAAGCGAAAATAGTGGAAACTTTTCGAAACTACTGTTTACTTGGATTGCTATTTAAACAATGAGGATTGAAGCATTTCGAGCATTTTTATAATGCTAACATTGTTACAATTGTACAATTTGAGCGTTGTCAGAATTCGATCTTTGTTTATATTTGAGCGTCGTCCTAAATCAAAAACTGTTATAATTCGACCATTGTTAAATTTCTAGAATCCTTAAAGTTCGAATTTTTATTATTCAGATACTTTAAGAGTTAGACCGTTGTTAGAGTTCTAACATAGCAGATATTAATTAAATACCAAGATTTTTTTTCGGATATTTAAAAATTTATATAGTTTTATAAATTCAAAGATTTGTAAAATTTTGTTAAAATTCCGTCTCGTTTCTTGTTATTGCTGCCATTAACAGCATTGAACTATTGTTACAATTCTGAAATTGTAGATAGTCACTATATAATCTATCATAATAGATCGGCTTAGATGGAACTAGCTGACAAAAGCTGTCAAACTCATCAGGTAAAGGACGCATACTTATCAGCTTCAGCTCATCCGGCAAGGGAAATAGATCTATGACGCATGCATCCCCTGCCACACGGCGAAAGGGGGCTGAAACGGTACATATATACATTATATATATGTTAGATGTAGATACAAATGTAAAATACGCGAAACGTTTGTAGATGTCTATGTAAGTACCCTGCAACCCGCCTTTCGGTATGTGGCAGGGGGTGCATGCACCATGACTCCATTTCCCTAATCGATTACTTTCGCGTATTGTTCACAGAAAAAATGAATTTTTCAATCGATTCGTTCTAGCATCTATTTTCCTGATCTTTTTCGCAGTATAAGAACGGCCTATGTAACATGGAGGACGCATTATATCGGCTACATCATCTCTGAATGTGCTTTCTCTGAACTTATTTATTAAATTAATGCTTTGTTTGAATCTTCTAACTTCTAAAGATTCCCATCTTGTGTCCTGAAGCATCTGAGCCACGCTCACTGCTTTATCGCAATACTACGAGCAATACTCGTACTAGCAGTTCTTAGGGGCTTACTATCAATTCTTCACATATCGTATCTCCTTTCGCTGCAACTTCTCTTATTCCCAAATACAATGCTTATCGGCTGGGTCCAATACCCTACGCTCAAGATAAAGCCTATCTAATGCGAAATAATAAATATTTGGCTGGAAAGGCAATCGTTTAGACTGCCCCTCTAGCCAAATTCATTCATTCATATCATCTAAATTATTCATTAATGTATTCATTTATTATTCATTAATTACTGACTCCATCAATTACACATACTCCTTTCGTGTAATCCATTCCGATAAATTCAGTGTACTCATTTGAAGAGTTATGCCTTGCCATTCTGACTCCTGAGGCGAGGTGTTGTCCACCAATTATTATTTCATTCCCATTTTACATTCCTCTATTTCGGAATTCCTAAAGGAAAAGGAATAACAACTTTACTTTTTACTGAAGTTCGTTTTCTTTTCTAAATGAGGAATCTAACGTTAAAAATTAATGCTCAAATATTGATTTTGGCGCCCCAACGAGAAGCGCCCGAGGCTGTTGCCACGCCCCCTCACCCATCAGCACCGCCCTGCTCCTGTGACTCCTGACATGTCCAACTTTTGCTACTAGAGGAGTGCAAGCGCACTTCTATAAACACACATTTTCCGCGTTCGACGCTTCCTCAAGTTTAACTAACCCAATGCTTGGCCACCTGCTCTCACTCGCCCCCCTATTCAGCAATCTAATCAGCCACTGTAGAGAGACATTACGATATAGAAATATAAATAAATAGAATATAGAAATACAATCATTCTATCAAAAAACACAATCAATATGTATCCTCATATTAGGTTCTCCTTCCCTAACTTGATTAATGGAATTTTGTTAATTTTTCTCTTGGCCTGTAAGGTATTCAGCCCGAAGGCCGGTTGGGACCTCATCGCCTCTACCGTCAGAAATTTGCGGAAAAGTACTTAAGAAACTCGGCTTCATCAAGAGAATGGTCGGTCGGAGCGACGAAAAAGTTCGCGCGCGAACTAGCCGATAAGTGTTGTATTCGAGAATTAGGAAAGGTGCAGCGAAAGGCAAAAAAAGGCGATAGGCTCTTTCCTTTTGCGAAGAATTGCTTCGATAAATCAGTGAGCGTCACTCAGATGCTTCAGGACGCAAAATGAGAATCTTTAGAAGTAAGACAACAAAGGATTAATTTACTGGATAAAGTTAGAGAATGCACGTTCAGAGATGATGTAGCCGATATAAGTAATGCGTTCACCATGCTACATAGGCCGTACTGCGAGAAAGATTAGAGAAATAGATGCTAGAACCAATCGATTCAAGAACTCATTTTTCTCCGCGAACGATACGCGAAAGTAATCGATTAGCGAAATAGAATCACGGTGCGTGCACCCCCTACCATACGCCAAAAGGAGGCTTGCAGGGTACAAACATAGACGTAAGCATCACCCACAAATAGCTAGGAGAGGGAAATGAGGCTTAGTAGGCAAGATGAGGAGTGAGGTTGTTTGCCCTTCCTTTCCTCACTGAGCCAGAATGCTACAAGCAGAGCAAGCCCACGTTAGTAAAGCACTTCTCTACGAGTAACACTTTTCATGACGTGGAATGAGGAAAGGTAAATTACTAAGTATGAAAGAGCCGTGCGGCTGAATCCCAAGAAATAACAGCTGTGAATGTCATGACTTTCATATGGAGAAATCTTAACTAATGTAATTGTTAGCATAACTCATACCTGAGTAGCTTTCATATCACCACAGCCATGAACAAGACTGAGACAAAAGTTTATGAAAGATAAATTTTTCTCTATCCCGTACCAAAAGCCAAATGATAAATATTTCATTCGTCAAGATATAGTAGCAGGACCTTTTCTATTGGTACAGGATGTATAAAAATGTACCTTTTGTTTATATTTGCCGTGGTCTTTTTCATGTCTGTAATCATATACAAGCTACTAGGATAGGAGCGATGCAGAATTATGGCATTTGGTATCTCCCTAATGGAATGATACGAAAACTGATACGCTTATAGTCATTGTTCTCATAGCATTCAGTCTCATTGAGGAAAGCAATGGCAAACTACCTCACTCCTTATCTTGCTTGGATCTTGAAAAGTACCTCACTCCTCATTCCTCTCTATTAGCTCTTTGTAGCTAATGTGGAATGAGATTCCAACCGGCCTTCAGGATGAATAATTTACAAAATCCTTTTATTCATTCTTTATGCACCTACAGTCCTACCTCGTACCTACAGTTTTCCAATGCTGGAATTAATTCACTCATTCGACTCATCCCTGTCAGAAAAGGATCGCCGGTACAGCAACATTCGCATATAAGTTTTCCTGTCTCTAAGCCTCAGTTTTTCTCTTCGCATTTTAGTTGGAGCGTTGAAAGGACTACTATCGGATTTTTAATTATGTGCCCCTGGACTTTGTTAATTTATTGCGAGCTTAATACACAACGCATATGAATAAATTTTACAGAAAACTGAAGGTAATTCTATGAACTTTTCATTATATTTTTCTCAATGGCGCAAACTAAGAACTACATTTACCGTGATGAAATATTTAAACCAAGGTATCCAAAAAACGGCACTTCTTACGAGTTGTGGCTTTTTCACGATGTATAAAATTCAATTTCAAGGAAACGGCACAACTTACGGCAATGCAATTTCATCCAGTATGAATGATGTGATGAGGTTGAGTATTCAAAGGTGAGGTATTCAGTGATGAGGTTTTGAAATTTCCAAATATGCATTATATTGTTGTTAATCGGCGTAAAAGTTTAAAATCTATCTAGTCCTAGGGTTTTGATCTTAGTGGTTGTCTAACTCCGATTTTCAGTTGCAAATTTTGCATAAACAAAGGCCCATTGAGTTGAATGGCCGGACACACGTGTCTGTTATTTTTGTGCAAGGAAAGTGTCCGAAAAGTTTCGTGTAAATTCCCGTGGCACAAACCTGACGTGTTCCTTGTAAAAAAAAGAAATCGATTGCACAGTGGTATTTCCAATGTTATTAAAATTTTTTCTATATCCGAAATCTTTAAATTTAGCCATATTTAAGATTCTAGATAAATAAAGCGGCGTTGCCAAGCGTACTTTACTTGCCACAGCCTGTATGTCTTCCCGACTTTTCCTGCTCTTATACCTTATACTTTATTACCTCTTACACTCTTATATAATAGTTACCATATCCTAGAGGAATGAGATATTTGCCTTTCCATACCGTTCGCAGGAGAACGTATCTTTCATTCAGTTTCGCCATTCTTGTTCATCACCATGGGTCTTCTAACTCAGCGTAGGTACATGTGCCTCGGAATCCCTCACTCATTGCCCGATTCCTTATCTCCTGACCTATTTATCGCGTCCTTTTTATCATTCAACTACGTTTATCTTCCTCGTCTTACTTGTATCCTACCTTCCATTACTTTCTGTAGCAATCCCTCTTCTCTCAGTATTTGATTCACCAATATCTCCCGCCGTCACTTTACTTATTCCGTCAAAACCCTCTACTGTGCCAGCATCTCCAGCTATTATCTGTTATACTTTATGCAAACCAAACATACGATTCTACCGCAAATCCAAATATCGAAGGCCTCCTATCTTTTGATGTCCTTTCTTAGAGTCCACCTTCGCATCCCTAAAAGAAAATATTCTACAAAACATTATTGTCTTATTAACTTGAAGTTAATGCTCATTATGGCGTGGACTAATGTCGGAAACCATGGAAATATATACCCTGTGGACAGTATGTAATTATGTTTTACTGAATTTTCTAGAACACGGAGTCATTGTACTTCCTTCCATAGCCATGCTCCACATAGCATTTAGGCTCAGTGAGGAAGGCAAAAGCAAAATACCTCACTCCTTATCTTGGTAATTAAGCCTCACTTTTCTTCCAGATAAATGAGTTGGTCTATAACGCTGGAGGTGATGAGGACAGGATTAAAATCTTGCCGGCGATTTTGCCAAGGGGGGTGGTACTTTTCTGCTACTACTGGTGGTATTCTTCGGGTAATACAGGTGGTAATACAATTTCCTCAAGAATTCATCTCCAATTGACACTTAGCAGCTCCATTTCGCCGTGATAAATGTAGCAGATTTTTAAAGATCGCGGGAAAACTTCACAATCTGATTTTAATATAAGTCCCCTTTCAGATACTAGGCATATTGCTAGTACTACATTTTCATAATGCCATTGGAGATGATTTCAGAAGATATTGGACAACCTTCCGCTATTGGGCCATAAGATAATTAGAGGCACAGCAAAGGTTTCAGATTGCCTCAGATTACTGGAGGAGTAACTTCGGCGGTCGAGCGAACCAACTTGAGGAAAGTTGAAAGAATGAAAAAACCCTCCTCGCTAAATAAACCGATCCGTAATTTTCCTCCCCCGGGGAAATCTTCGCAGAAAAATACACATTCCGTCCGTATGCGGATGTCTGCAACGCGTTTTTCTGGAAGTAGAAGTTCAGTGAGGAAGTGAGGAGCCTTTTTCAAGGGAATGACTTATAAAACCTTTTCATCTATCTTTTATTTTAACCACATTTAACCTTATTAAGCTTCTTCTATATCTGCACACTTCATTTTTCTATTTACATTCTCATGAAGATTGCTGGTAAAACTGGTGAAGAAAACCATATTATTCTGTCCATTCAAAACGATAGAGAAATGAGAATCAGTTTGTTTTCTGAACGATGAGGTCGGCTCGTTGAAGCGGGCATTAAAACGACTTCAGGAGGCAAAAATAGAGAAAAAGAAAGGCTAAATTTACTTTTGAGGAAACAATATACCATATACTTAATAGACGTTTCCTTGAAAGTTATTCTAGTTAAAAGGCATACACGCATACTCTTTGAGTAGGGTTGCCAACTCTCCCGTTTTCGCCGGAGGACTCCCGGAGTCGGAGAATGATTTTCAAAATCTCCCGCCCCCCGTACTGAGGGGTTTTCCTCCTTTTTCCCTCAACTAGACTGTACTCAACCATATATATACTCAACTATATTCTGAGCAGTAGCCCATACGTTGTAATGACACCTCTCACCCGTCGCTAGTTTTAAGAACATGTCACTTCTTATGGAAATAAATTCAATAGTAATCACACTCCTTTTCTGTTTGAATCCGGGATCAATAACTGTAGAAATACCAAAGGGAAACCTTTTAGTTTGTCAGTTTCAAAGTGCTCGTTGTCAAAGTAAGTGCTCCTCGCGTTTTTAATTAGTGAAAACAGAACTTATTATTTACAGAATATCATAGAATTAAAAAAATAATATATTGAAGACAATAATTTATCAAGACAAATAATTGTTATAGTATTTTAGCGTTTTTGTTCTCAACGCTTTATGGATATCATGCATACATATTTTCTTATGTACCTTTGCGTTGACAATCTCCTGATTGTGAATAATGTCAATTATAACCCATCTTTATTCAGAGATGGGTAATATGGGTATAATTTACATTTATACAAACCTATTTGGAAATATTTTGGAAGTTTCTAGAAGTTCTATTTACATGATTCCGTTATGGGAATCTTGTTAAGTCATCTGAAATTATATTTATGGATAGAGCTAATTCAAGTATGATCAAATAGCCTATTTATGCTGTTCATCAATGAGGAATAGACATTCTACGGTAGTTGTAATTATATTCAAATTTAAGCACCCGGAATCTCCTTGAATTTCCTACTCTTGGAATGGAAAACTTCCGGAATCGACCTTTAAGGAGTTGGCAGCCTTGTCTTTGAGGAAAACTCCTAGCTGTTTACCAAAATTACAAACTCCGATGATTGCCTCTGCTTCCAGGAGGTTTTGAACAAAAATCAAGAATGATGTGAAACATGGAAATCCTCGAAAAATACACTGTCATCTTCATTTTCTTCTATAAATACGCATTAAGATTGTTTACTTTCTGAACTCTATTCCATTGTAAAGGGACACTTCTCAAAAAGATTTTGGAGTAGTATTTGACACAGAGTTAGATTTTATCGACCACATCGAGGGCGTAAAAAGAAAAGCTCTCGTAGCAGTATTGGTATTGTTAAAAGTGCTTCTTCGACAGCTGAGGTCATTTGGGCCCCCACCGGGAACCTAACCCGGGACCGCTTTCACCGAAATCAAACAAGTTTCCCCCTTGGCTAACATTCTCTTCTGTTGATCTTACACTGTTTCGCCGAAATGAACCACCCAATCTCCTTGAGATTAAAATTCACTTTTATTGCGATCCCGGTTTGTTCATATTACTATCTGGTCCATGTCGGCCAAAACTAATATATCTCCCCTCAACCAAATTTTTAATATTTTTGCTAATATAGCAAAATTTCATATACCTCACCTACATAGTTCTTCCGTAGCTCATGTATTAAAATACCTTTCCCTATTAATCATGTAAGAAGTCTTTAAAAATTCGGATATTTCTTTCTTTCAGCAAACTTACGTTTTGATTCTCCCGAACTAGTTTCACTATTAAAATATTATGTTCAACCTAAGGCAACTAGACTCACCCCTCTTCTCGATGTTCCTACATTTAGAGTGTCTCTTGCACAACGTCTTTTTGATTTAATTACTGTTAGTTTGTTTCAATGTCATGCATAGATCCTGTAAATTTGATATACTTTGTAGTGTTGATTTCACTCAAAAATGGTGGCATTGCTGAACGTGAATACATGGAATAAATTAATATAACAACCAATATTTAATTCCTTTCTGGGTAAGCGCGTTTTTTGCCTCTTTCATACGTATTCCAATTCTCCTCCATAAGTTCCTCTCGGTGATAACTCAGACATGTGGCACAAATTAAAAATTGATCGAACCGGATTGAACCGTATAAAAGCATCAAGCACTTACATATTGGTGAGTGATCTCATACAGTACCATTTCATTGAAATCACTAATTCTATTCTAAAAAATCGATTGAATGAATCGTTTCTAAAAGGTTATTTGTTGCAAGTTTTGTTCGTATGCATTTTTCAATAATCCAATTTTATTTCGACAGCCTCTAAACGCCCCCTATTGTCTGTGCACTATCATCTGCTCGCTTTACTTTTAACCGAATGAAACTGAGTGAGGATTCTGAGATGAGGCGTGAGATGGGTGAGGATAGGTGGGTGAGGAAGTGAGATAGGAAAACAAACACGGAAACGGTGGACCTGGTGGAGGAGAAGAGAAGGGTTTGATTGAAATAATAAAGAACGGGTGGGTCAGATATTGAGACGAAGGCGTTTGCTTAAGAGAGTAATTGAGGTTAGGATACAAGGGAAAAGACAGATATGAAGACAAAGGATTTCGTACGAAAAAAGGACGTGAAATATTTACCGAGAGATGCAAGACCTATGTCTGGATCATTAAGGACTTATTGTCTTCTGTTGAAATACATTCACATTTAACTCATTTATAGGAAAAGATCTCTTAACAGTAGCGATGAATGTATGGGAAACTTTGGATTATTTTGTTTGTCAGCTGTTTGGAATCTTAAAGAACACGGTTACTGGATAAACAATCTACATGAGATTTTCTTCCTTTTGATATTTTTGAAATAATAACAAGCGTTAGGGAAAAGATCGAGGAAAAGGCAGATACAAAAGTTATTGGAATCATGTTTGGATGAAAATGTATTGGATGAGATGTGGAGGAATACATGCGAGGACAAGTCATTTTCGGGACTAATTATTTCCGCGAACAATACGCGACAACAATAAGCTCGGTGATTAAACGATGAAAGGCGGTAAGCAGGGTATTATTATCATTATCATTTTTATTATTACATGGGTTATAGATGAACTAACAGTCCTGTAATATCTTATCACTACTTTAAAGTTTTTCCAATAGTACTCTATGCATTAAAGTATGCAATCCTTATTAAAAACATGCAACGTTTTTTTGCTATTACAGAACGTCTACCATCTAGCTACGATATACACCATTATAATGCGTACATTTTCAAGCAACAAAAATATATTATTACTCTTAAAATACCTAACTATAACAAAACATTATTACAGTACAGCTGTCTCCTAGCTTAAAGATAAACTAATTAATTCAAGATATTTTCTCTAAAAATAATAAAATAATTATAAAAAATCTTTATTCAAGGGCGAGATTAAAGCATTTATAAGTCTCATCTTAAGTCTAGCCCTTTTTCATAGAATATTTTAAAAACTTTTGGAAAATACGAAACAGAAAAAACAACAAAAAAGGAAATATTGTGTGGATTATAAAAAGAAGTCTGAATATAAAAAAGATATTACGGAAACGCCCAAGGGAAGGGGGGCGTTTAAAACCTACGAAAACCTACTGACAGTAGCAACTAAAATTTGATAAGATAGTACATTTAAAATAATACATTATCTCACTAAACTCAAAACAAGTTTATGCGGAACAAAATTTTTCTTTAAATTATGTTCCTTATATCATATAAGGTTTTTCGAGATTCTTGGAAGGCCTTCAGAGTTACGTTAGAGGTCCCGGGGATGTTCCTATAGTACCTCACCCTATCATTTAATCCGCTACTCCACCTTCCCTTCATCAACCACTAGCTCACTCGTCCATACAAGTTCTACATATTCTGGTTATGTACTGTTTGTGATTTTTAGGGAGGGGCTCAAAGACTATCGCAGGAAAATTATCCCATTGTTATGTTGATGTAGACTTATAAATATTGTGGCCAGTTATCAAGAATTAAAGAAAATAGGGCTCGAGAAAGAATTTCAGGGCATATGAACTTTGGAAGAGATAGAAGAGTCATGTTCGGAGAAAGGAATGCTTCACACGTTGGCTAAATCGGAGCAAATATAGAAGGAAACATAACTGGAGGCTGCCACAAAGGGCAAGGGGATTACGGGGCGAATTATTAGGTCCGGACAGTTGACGGTCGGTGGGCTTCCAAGAGGTTCCGACAGATGTCACGTAGGAAATCCCTCCGAGTTATTTTCTTTCTCGCTTTCCTTTTATTTCCACGGCATTCCCAGAGAAGGGATTATCGTGCGATGTGGATAAAGGCTCGCTCTTTTATTTAATCCCTCCTTCCTCTTTTTCATTTCCTCCCTTAGAAACAAGCTCTCGCGTCGAATTGTAATTACTCAAATTGAATGAGGCCTTCCTCTTTTAAGCAGTCAACAGATCGCGCGGCGAGATGATGTTTTTGTACAAAAGTTTCATGTTTATAATCCAAGACAAAGATTTGTCTCTCGCTTGCACAGGCTAATGGTGTATGAGGGAGATGTTCAACTGTTACATGAACAACTTCAACTAATATATATTGGTTCATTGTTAAATGCAATTGTTTCATATTTCTCATTGTTCCATGCAAAGTCCTTACAAGGAGAGTTCAACCCGGGTCTCCAACTTTCCGAGTATTTTCTCTAACCAAGTAAGCAACCGTGACAGAACAATCTATCCTTCAATTTCCGCATTAAGATATTTGAGATTGTTATGTCATGGTGGCTTAGTTGGCTTGAGTAACCGGAAAGTGGGAGACACTGTTTCGAATCCCGGCTACGGTAACCTTATTGCCCTTCATTTCTTCATCTAACGAGTGCTGTTAACGTAAATTCCCATGAAAGTTGGTATTTGGATAGACTTAGGGACAAAAGCAACGAATTACCCAAATATTCATGAGCACGTCCAGTAGTTTTCCCGGGAAATATCCTTGAATTATAAAAATGACATAGTAATTGTAGAGAAGCCAATAACGATCCAGAGCATTGGCTCTGAAGCATTGGCATGAATGAATTGCTAAATATTTTTGGCACTTAGAACTCATCAACCGGACGCCAGAGAAATTCATATCTGATCCAGGTATTATGAGTTCGAGCCCAGAAAATCCAGATGTCCCGGTTTTTCCCATAAGAATACATTGTGCTGATTTACAAAGAAAACTTCTGATGAACTTCCAGGAAAGATAAAGAATCCTAGCCCAAGGTATAGTTAGAGGACGTCACATAGTAAGTGCAGCCGGCTCTTTTCCGTCCTATTGGAAATCCGCGAATGTTACCCCACTATTAAAGAACGCCCCTTCAAACAAAATAGATAACTACCGTCCCATCTCTATTCTTCCTGTCCTATCCATAGTGTTTGAACGCATAGTCCACGACAGACTCCTATCTTTTACTGAGCCTCACCTGTCTTCGAACCAGCATGGTTTTCTCCCCGGCGGTTCCTGTCTTACCAACCTCTCATGTCTGCTCTCCCACGTTGTCTCTGCGTTCGAAGATTCGTCACAGCTCGACGTTTGCTACTTGGACCTGGCCAAAGCTTTCGATACAGTNAATACTATTCTATCTGCAAATTTCTACGGTGCAAATCGCGATCAATAATCTCTAATTATACGTGTATTTCTATGTTGTGGTACTTCGCTTTGACGAAATTTATTCTGCTAACTAATGAGGAATGCATACTCCCCTACGGTAGATGAAGTAACGAAGTTACCCACTGCAATACGCCGAAAGTCGGATCGCAGAGTATTTATGTAGATTTAGATTTAATCGATATGAGTTAGCCTTACTTGGTAGAACAAGATAGATAAGATAGGAAAACTTCCATACAAATTTTACTTGCGACCTGATGATGATTCGGATGAGTCGAAACTGATCTGATGTAAAATCTATGTGGAAACTACCAAGTTTTTTATTTCTTATTTATAAATGTAGATGCTTCAAATAGCATCTCGGAATCCCCCGGAATTGAATACCTTTGGAATGAACAGTTCCCGGAATCACGTTTTCGGGAGTTGGCAATCCTTAAGAGCGGTCGAATGGGTTAAGTTCTGGTTGAGCTGGTACTATAAATGTTGTCCATTAAATAGATACATTGATCGAATTATCTTTGCATGACTCACCTTATTTTCTTCTTCCCTCTCCCGCCTTCACAGATTCTTCATCGCGAGTGAGAAACTTCGTATTCATGACCATGAAGTAACGATAGATTCGATTAACTCGTTAAAAAAAGAACTTTGCCCATACTCCGCGACACAATGTAGACTCAATGATCCGAATCGACTAGCGAATTGCCCGGAAATAAATCGTACCGTTGGAATAGGAGCGAATTATTCCGACGAACGCGTAAATCAAAGTGTTTTGACAGCGTCATTCTGCCGCGGAATGGCGTTGTATTCGCAGTCGTAAATTATTAGCTTAAAAACGGACGTTTTCGGGCCGAATAATTACACTTTCATTCGAATCGCCGTTCGAACATCGGAGTTTTAATTCTCGGCTTATTGTTTTAAACGATGCGAGTGTCGCTGTGGGAGAGAATTAATGCCCGAATATTTCTCCCCAAGTTTCGGAGGAATTTATTGATCCGCCAAAGGATAAGTTTATCGGAAATCTGAGCCTCGCTTTCGATAGGCTTTGTGTTGTTGCGTTGTATTTCTAATTTTCTGACGCGAAATTGACATATTTTTTTAATCATTGATACATTCCTAATTTAAAGTTTCTGAAAAAAATACACATATTCCTAAAAATAAATAAATAATCTTAAGGTGAAATTACGAAAGAGTTCTGGGCTCGACACCAGACTGCTACAAATATCTCTCATTAAAATATAGTGGTTTTCTTTTAATTTTTTCACGCCTTTTCCGAAAGGATATAGTACAGACCTTCCACGAATTATTGCTATAAGAGACGTGAATACTTCTAACTGCCAAGCTTGTGATTTTGTCAAGGCGTAATTATTATATATATGCAACAATACATCTCGACGGTATCTCTTGGTTTTAGTCGTTATAGAAATTATCGTATCATAACGTGGTAAAATGAGTACGTAGCTATAGTTACAGCTGGTTTGGAGAACGGCTTAAACACTGGTAAAACAGTAAAGGCAGACCAGAGAATGCAAATTGATAACTAACGTAAGGCAAAATTATCCCTCGCTCGCTCTCCTCGATGGCGCTCGCTTTACTATAAAGAATAATGAAAAAAGAACACATACCTTTGCCACAATATTTAATTTTACGACCTTGATTTCGACCCTTTAGGTCATCATCAGTTGACATCTTCGGTAAAGTATATATATTAAAAGAGTGAGTGAGTGGGTGTTTGTGGGAAGGGTGGCTAGGGGAGGGGGGGGGCATTGAATTTTCACTGATGCGGAGATCGGGGAAGAGGTTGTCGTTAATGGTGAGGGTATTAGAGCAGGAGAGGGATTTCAAAATTTCCAGCTGTTCGAATGAATTCAGAGAATACCCTTTCCTATGAAAATGCAAATATTTGATTGGCCATGTGTATTGATGGCCGAATCGGAGTTGGTTTGCTATTTGGAGTATAAGTGTTCTTTTTTCGTTATTCTTTATAATGGGGACTTATCACAATGTCGAGGATAAATTATTAGATTCTAGCTCGCTCTACTGATAAGAAAATTCCGATCAAAATCTTCAAACAGCGTTAGTGTTTATTGTTTGCTACGAATTCTTCGTAATGAATTAAATTGTATACAATCAGTACCATCACCGAAATTAATTAAATGAGCAATCATCGTCTTCTTTATCATGATTCAACTTTAATTTTTGAGGAATAATGAGGATAAAAGGAAACATGACCCTGAGTCTGGGATCCTTACGATGCCCCCCGATATCCCCCAAGAAACCCCCGATTTCAAAAAGTTGCAAATGCTCGATTTATTTTGGAAATTCTGTTAATTTTTTCTCCCGTGGGAACATTCCATCAGATGAGATTCATCGCAAGTTTACAACACAGGCGAAAGCTTTTCAATTAATCGATTGTATTCGAAATCTCCCCCTTCCACCGAAGACCTCTGAGATTAATCGACGAAGCTTTCAGAGAAATCATCGCGTCAAAGGAAAGTTAATCTTTTTCGTTTTCCGCCCACAAAATTCTGTTTCAGCGAAGGAAACAAGGGAAAATGCGTCGCTCCTCATCTTGTCTAATTAGTAAGCCTCATTTCCTCTTCAAAGCCTTTGTTTGCTATTGGTGGAAGGGTTGAGGTTTCTGTCGTCTCTCGACCTAATGACCTTCAAGACAACCAACTCGGTATCTTCCATATCATCACGGCCATGAGACAGACTGAGGCGAAATTAATTTAAAGATATATGTATTTTCATCTTCCTTGTAACAAAATGAAGATTTTTAGTATTCGATTCATCGGGGTGTGGCTGCAGACAGGTCCGTCGCGAGAGTGTGCGCTAGTTGTGCGCAGCCCAGGGTCGGCAGGAAAGAGGTGCGGCCGAAATCGTTGCCAAAGTTTACTTTAACTCAATCTTTCAATCAATTGAATAAAAGACATAACTCTTAGGCCGTCACATGAGTAAATTGACGCCAGTAAATCATTTGGAAAAGCGTTTGGGTTTTATACTTATTATTTCTGATATCTGAATATTTTTTTACTACGTTAGTTCTCTATGGAGATGCCGGTATTACATCACGATTATTCTCGGTACCAAATAGGTAATTTAGAATGTGTCAGAGTAGAGATTCAATAAAACTATTCTGGATAATATTCCACCTCGAAGAGAGGACGGCGTTCTGTTTCGTACACTGGCTGCAAGGTTGCCAACTCTCCCGCACTGGAAAGGCTATCGGAACTGTACGATAAAATTTCAAAACCCTGTCTGGCGAAATGAGGCGTTTTATCATCGCTTTTACTCAACTAATCATATTAAGGGTCGTATACCAATGTATCGACCTTCGTAAAATTACGCGACTTATTTTCATTTATAGTTAAGTATCAAGAGTCCCCGGGGAAATATAAGATATGTTCCATTTTCATCACGCGATATCTGGAAATGGCCTGGAATTTTCTCGGATATCCATCTACTAAATACTATTCTATCTGCAAATTTCTACGGTGCAAATCGCGATCAATAATCTCTAATTATACGTGTATTTCTATGTTGTGGTACTTCGCTTTGACGAAATTTATTCTGCTAACTAATGAGGAATGCATACTCCCCTACGGTAGATGAAGTAACGAAGTTACCCACTGCAATACGCCGAAAGTCGGATCGCAGAGTATTTATGTAGATTTAGATTTAATCGATATGAGTTAGCCTTACTTGGTAGAACAAGATAGATAAGATAGGAAAACTTCCATACAAATTTTACTTGCGACCTGATGATGATTCGGATGAGTCGAAACTGATCTGATGTAAAATCTATGTGGAAACTACCAAGTTTTTTATTTCTTATTTATAAATGTAGATGCTTCAAATAGCATCTCGGAATCCCCCGGAATTGAATACCTTTGGAATGAACAGTTCCCGGAATCACGTTTTCGGGAGTTGGCAATCCTTAAGAGCGGTCGAATGGGTTAAGTTCTGGTTGAGCTGGTACTATAAATGTTGTCCATTAAATAGATACATTGATCGAATTATCTTTGCATGACTCACCTTATTTTCTTCTTCCCTCTCCCGCCTTCACAGATTCTTCATCGCGAGTGAGAAACTTCGTATTCATGACCATGAAGTAACGATAGATTCGATTAACTCGTTAAAAAAAGAACTTTGCCCATACTCCGCGACACAATGTAGACTCAATGATCCGAATCGACTAGCGAATTGCCCGGAAATAAATCGTACCGTTGGAATAGGAGCGAATTATTCCGACGAACGCGTAAATCAAAGTGTTTTGACAGCGTCATTCTGCCGCGGAATGGCGTTGTATTCGCAGTCGTAAATTATTAGCTTAAAAACGGACGTTTTCGGGCCGAATAATTACACTTTCATTCGAATCGCCGTTCGAACATCGGAGTTTTAATTCTCGGCTTATTGTTTTAAACGATGCGAGTGTCGCTGTGGGAGAGAATTAATGCCCGAATATTTCTCCCCAAGTTTCGGAGGAATTTATTGATCCGCCAAAGGATAAGTTTATCGGAAATCTGAGCCTCGCTTTCGATAGGCTTTGTGTTGTTGCGTTGTATTTCTAATTTTCTGACGCGAAATTGACATATTTTTTTAATCATTGATACATTCCTAATTTAAAGTTTCTGAAAAAAATACACATATTCCTAAAATTCGAGAACCTGGAGTTGCAAAACGTTCAAACTCTGTCCATTATTAAAAGGAGACCTTTCGGAAATAATAGTCTTCTTTCCATTTACCAGGGTTTCGAACCGTTATTTCCCATCCGGTTTGCGCTCCGGTTTAATGAAAACTCGGAATTTCGGCCCGGTTTCGGTTATTCTCCTGCAGACACCTCCGAGCCGGTTACAACCGTAAATTTTCTGCTGCGACAAAATCATGGCTTCCGGTTTAAGTTCGGGTTCGAGGATTTAAATATTTAAATTCTGTTTAGGTTTATATTATCCTGCTTCGTTTTCGGTTTTCAGGTTCGGTATTCGGTTTGATTTTTGTTTGCGGTTCTTTCATATTTTGGTTCGGTTTTCGTTTTTTTTCAGTTTTCGCTACGTTCTCGGTTATGTTTCGGTTTTCGGTTCTTTTACAGTTCAGTTTCTGTGTTCGCTTCCGCTCCGGTTCGATGCCGTTATATTTAACCAATGGTTTTGGATTATATTCAATATTTAATGGTTTTTATTATGTGCATTATTATTCAATCTTTCATATTTCGATAAGTATTTATGTGAAGTTAGTTTTTCGGATCGCTGTGTAATTTTCTGGTTGGTTAACCTATTTAATTTAGATAAGATATCAACCATAGGGAAGAGAGAACTTTATAATTAATCCTTCCCTTATTCTAAAACGCAGTTTATTGGTCAATAGTCTTTCATAAGATAAAGAGATATGTGGTAAAAATCTTGCGATCTTGGAAAAACTCACTTTGACGACGTAATTGTTGTTGGCTGTCATAAGAATGCACGGAGTAAGATAGAGCCCTTACAAATGCATTGAGAATTATGTATATTAGTAACTAGAGAATTAGCATATTGTTTGAAAGCAACAGAAGACAATAATTGTTATCGGAACATTAAGCTTGTGTAAGGAAAATAAATTCTTTAAAATATTATATGCTACCTTAGAAAACTCGCAAACATAAAATTTCGAATCGATTTTCGAATTCCTTTCACGGTATAATTATAAATAATGATTTAATGGGCTTTGATTTTAGTTTATCGGCCATTTAGATGTAGGTGAGAGATATAGAAGATATAAATACATAGGTCTTGAATGATCTTCTCTATTTAAGTGTGTTGGTGATTTATTACCCAATTTTCAAATTCCCCGCTGAGAATCAGCGGGCGGTTCAGCTAGTTTCTGTTGTAAAATGAGATTGCCTCTAAAAATGATATATATTTCTTTTTCGTTTCAGGTGAGTGGTCTATTGAAAGGACTCCTCCAATTATAGGGAAACAAAATGTGTAAGTAATTTAATTTCATTATTGTAAAATAAAGCCAGATTTTCATCTCAGGAGTGTTTTTGAGGTGTACATTATCCGTAAAGTTGTTTTGTTTACTTGGCATTTTGTATTGATGTTATTGTTTCCCTAAATCTTCCATTAGAGATTTAAGTAATTTAAATTACACCCTATAATTAATTAGTACATAAACAAATCAGACTACGAACTAAACTATAATGAATTCTTCCAGAATTACTTCAATTAAAATTGGTGATAAAGAGTCGCCTTGTCCAACTCCCTTCTCAATCTTGAATTCTACAGTTTTTTCATATGGCCTTTAATTTTCTAGATTTCTAGCGGAAAAGACGTTCTTATGGAGTCGATGGCTTACGCATCACAAAACAAACTAACGGCATCTCATATCCGCTCGTTATGCTGAACTTTTTTTGCAGTATGTGGATGTGGAACATAATTATGAAGCCCTCACTGGATCGAGGTTCTCTAGAATGGCGGATTCTTTAGGCGGTCGTCTGCAGACGTTCAGTTATTATCTTAATCATTTTTTTGAAAGAAAGAATGCTGAAAATGCAGTTATTCTTCTCTGCTATCCTTATTTTGCAAAAGGTTAATTCTTGTATGGTTCCGATCCTTGCGGAATCTCCATAGTCTTTGCCCATTAGTGGAAGACTGCAGTAAAAATTATGCAATCTCACTTCCTCGGAGCATTAATAATTCCGTTAGTAATTCATATTTCGTTGCCATTACCTTTCCTTGGCCACATTTCTGAAAAACTCCGCGAATGTCTACCTAAAGATAAAACTCGACCTCCCCTTCTTCAACTGTGAGACTGTTTTTACTTTGTTTCTGTTAATCGCCGCTTTTTCTGGAGATCGCGGGCAAACGTTTCATCCTTCGTATCCCATATACTCGCCTGTTATTCCAGATGAAGCCAGACCAACGCGATAAAACGTGCTGTCTGCTGGCAATGCGCTTTATAAACCGAGCAATTAAATTTCTTTATCGCAGATTTTTCGGATATGCGTGCTCATCTGATCTTCTGGGGTAGTTTACATCTACACTTACATTTAAACCCCGCAAGCCGTCAATGGCGCGTGGCAGAGGGTGTAAAAACACCGATAATCCCATCATATCCTAACTGCTACTAGCTTCTCTAATACTACGAGAATAAAACGACCAGAAGTAACAATCCGTCCAGGCAATCGCTTCTCAGAATCTGCTAACTGGAACAACAATATCTCGTCTATCTATCTCGTCGATGAGATCTGTAGTGATAAACTTTTCGAAAAGCTTTCGTCGGTAATCAAGTCTTCTATCGCTAACCGAAATCCACTCGAGGGATAGCCGAAACACCACTGTCGAATCTAAAATCCTCCTCGACAATCCTAGCCGCTCTACGTTGAACCATCTCAAGATCGGAGCCTAATCCTACTTCGTGAGGATCCCAAATTGCTCAGCAATACTCGAGGAGAGGTCGAATTAAGGAAAAGTACGGTATTTCCTTTACTCTTGATGAGCATCCCCTCAGAATCCTACTGGATAACCTTTTCATCTTGTTTGCCTTTCCTACTACGCTTCTAATATGCTCTTTGAAGAAAAAACTACTACTGAGCGTAATTCCTAGGTATAATTGGCGGTTAATTGGCTGGAGAACTTCTAGTTAGTGACAGATTCGGGATTTAGTCCTGCGTACGCCGGAATTTTTCTCATTCGAATCCCTCTCGATCTTCTCCTTTTCATGGCTATGAAATTCTTCATTTTCACTTCCAGTTTGTCTTTGGGTGGTCTGTTTAATGCTATATAATTATTCGTTAAATGGAACAATATTCCATCGAGTGACCTCACATCCGAGAAGAGATACCGCACTTTATGGTCAGATATTCGTGACTGCGCTCCCATTTGGACCACGTGAGAATGCAAGATGAAATTAGAGTGTGTTCCCCGCTGGACTCTTAGAGACGACCAAAGGATAGGAAATAAAAGCGGTTGGATCGTGGCGCTGAAGCAAATAAAGAAACCGTGCGGAATAACTTAAAATCAGAATGTTTCCAGGAGTGTTATGGAAACGTCCCACAGTGGGCTAGAATCGAAAAAAGCTGGCCAAGAAAGGTTTTTTAGAGTGAGAAATGTGAAACTTCGCATAGTTATTCAGAAAATATTGAATTCTATTATTATGTTTTTAATTGTTCCTTTTATGAAGGCGTCAAAAAGATACAGGGTGTCAAAATTTGCAAATTTTCATAGAAAAGGATATTCTGGAATTTTTCGGAAAGCTTCCAAGTTTGCTGCGATGTAGAAGTTGTGTATATGTATATATATATATATATATATATATATATAATCCTCCCACAAGAGGTACCCATTCATGTTTGTTCAGAGTACAC
>KZ308130.1:2290784-2365207 GCA_000376725.2 Ladona fulva | reverse complement strand
ACCCAACCCGTATATATATATATATATATCGCAGTATTTTAGTATGTTTTCTGATCTTTTGATGCAATATATTTTTTGCTCTCAAAGATGGACCTCTGCTCATTTTTGCAACAAGATGGTGGACACCTTTTTTCGGCCGATTTTAAGATGAAGTAAAGAAAACATCCCACGGACGTCCGTCGAATGCAGAGTGTCGAGAAAATTGTGAATTATTTGTGCATTAATGAAAAGGGCTTTCACTTAAAGGGATGGGATGTGGCGGGTGCTTTTTTACGGTGCAACTCTTTGATAGAGAAACGGCAGACGTTTCAAGAGTACTTCTTCAGTATGTGCAATGCCTTTCGTTACCTTCCAGAACTGTAGAACTGTTTTGATGTATCGTTTACTTTCTTTTGTTTACTTTTTGCTTGAATGAATATTTTTCAACCGAGCCAAACTCATAACATGATTGCTGATCACATTCGGGTAGTGACGGTAGGTCGAAGAGTAACCCTTCGGAAGACCCTAATAGAGACTGGCGCGAAAGAGTATGGGTGGGTAACTTGTGAAAGGCCACAAGTACCATTTATCCGTTTTATAGGAAACCATAGGACTGAACTTGGAAGGGCCATCGCCTACATTCAAATTGTTCACCATCGAAATTCTACGGAGGCGTACAATTTTCGTCGCAAAATAAACCAAATGAGTGCATTTTCTGTTTTATTTTCTGTCGTAGTAAACGAAATATTTTAAATAGCCACAGTTTCACTCAGAGAAATGAAGCAAAAGCAGCTATGAACTCCAATAAGGGCCGTAGGTTCTCCAGCGCTGTCGCAGGGCGTTCGATATTACCGAAAGACCCTCATTGTCGCTCGCAGAAAGCCGTTCTGACATCCTATTGTCATACTTAAGAGGTTGTTGTGACTTTGCATTGTTAGATACTTGTAACAATGCTGCTCATTAATGCCTCTCAGTTTTGCATTGGTTCAAAGCCAACCCTTTGGTGATGAAGATTGATTCCAAGAACTTTTGGAATAACCCTCGCGTGAAGAGCCGTCTCTAGGGTCCACGGGACATTGGAAGAGTGTTAAAGAGCTTAAAGAAAAAATTTCTCATTTAACTTCAATGTTTAGAAGTTGAGGTTTAAAGAGATATTTAGAAAATTAACGAGACCTTTGGGATTTGAAGATTCATCTTCCTAGCTTTAAATGCACGCAAATCTGCCAATATTTATTGTTTTATCAATCTTATCAAATTTAAAATTAGCAAAATACGTAAATCTGTCAGCATCTCTTGGGGAATTTTCTTAAGCAACTTTTTATTAATTTTTAACTTCGAAAAGGACCTTTCTGCAGATGGCACTGTTATAGGCGTAGCTAGAATTATTGTGTAAAATATCTCTGTGTTTGGGTAAACTTCCTGCAAACGTATTTCGAAGGCAATTCCTTCTGGAGATTCTCAATGGCTCGAACATCCATAGGCCCTTGGCCGCGATAGGTTTGGGGGCCTTAGTGACTGCCACCTCCTCAGTATATATCAGTGGGTAGCGTGGTAGCCTTGATTTGAGTGGCCCCGGATTCGATTTCCGGTTCCCATGATTTTGACCCAAAGTTGCTCAGAAATTGAAAGTCTATCTGAATTAATAGGTGGCGGGTCCATCCATGTTTTAGGGAGAATCCGAATTAAGGTGGCCTTGGGGTCGAAATTCCAAACACATCAATTAAATTCTGGGTTTCGAAACATAATTATTTTCGTTCCAGTTTACACTCCGGTTCCCTGAAAAACGCCAAATTTCGGCTCGATGCCGGTTTCTCCACGGCAGAAACCGTGAGGTTTCAGGTTTCTTTCCGGAAGTAAACAGTCTAACCGGCTCTATGCCGGTTCCTCTCTGGAACAAACCTCCTAACCGTCTATATGCCGGTTCTCTCCGCCGTAAACCGCCTAACCGGATATATTACGGTTTCTTTCTGGGAGAAACCGTCGAACCGTTTCAAACCGTTTAATATTTAAGGGCTAATATTCTAGAAAATCCTTAAATAAAATTCTTTTTCATTAAATTTTAGAATAAAACTATGAATATAAAGGAAACGGTCAAATAATTATTCTTAAAATTTTAATAATGCTTAAAACGTTAATTGAAGAGTTGCAAGTCACCATTGCATAAGCTTATTGGTGATAACCACTGTTAAATTATGTTTGAGAGTGGGAATTGATAATAAAAAAATACTGTTTCCGGTTTCTGTTTGGGTTCAAGGATTTTAATTATCAGTTAGGGTACAATTTTCAATCCGGAAAAAAATTAATGTTTGTTAGCTCCGGTTCAATGCTCTGCTGAATGCCCTCTTGTTTGGTGCGCGATGGATTTGATTCAATTATAAATCAAAAGAACGATGGATGCAGCGGAAGATGTTTGTTAGGATAGGAAGTTGTGGAGGAATAGCGTGGAGAGAGGACGCCATTAGCGAGCTTATCACGAGAGGCAACTGCGAAATTTATGGATGTGCGTATTCATGATTTCTTGGCGTCATCCGAAATATAGCGTCGTCGGCGAGAAATCGATGCGGGATTAAAAGACGCAGCAGATGCATGAATATTGAAGGATTCTGACGAATGAAAAGGGTTCTCGGCTCGGAATTCGTGTATTTAACAGTGTTTGCGAAAGAGTCGACGGAAGTGAAAGTAGGGAGGGGAATTGTGGGTGGGAGGCGGAGTAGGGTTTTATGAGGGGAAGGGGTATGAGGGGGAGTTGGGGGAAGAGGGCTCGCACACCATTAGTTCAGCCCGCCCCCGCTAACTCTCCAAAAGAGGGAGTATGCTTGATTATTTTGACCTTATTTTTTCGCAAAATTCCAAATGTTTTCGCCGAGCTGCGCCAAAACTCTCCGAGAGGATTTCTACGGAGGCAAATAATTAGCCAAGAGGAACTGCCAAATATCAACGCCCTTTCAACTCCTCGGCTCTCTTTTCCGCTCGACGCATCGCTAATAGTAATTCACATTCATTCCTCGGAACAATACAACATCATCTTTCCAGCAGTCAAATTTCACTCGGAAAGAATAAATTTCGCTACTCCATAGACTGCCTTTTGGCTCGTAATCGCAAACCAACGCCTTAACATCACATTAAGAGAATTCTGTACTCTCACTTTAACAATGTGGCCATAACTTCTTCAAGGCTTCATTCTTTGGAACACAATTTCGCCTCTCAAGTACATAAGTGCCAAAACAGAAATCTTTCAATATGTCATACATGATGAAATGTGAATATCTATGTTTAACGTTCACTCAGTTTTCAACTTAATTGACAAATAAATCCACGCATATATACATAAAAACTATTTATCGATTATAATAGGTTTGGTTAAGGTGATATATGGGCCAGTGGTGCAGCGAAGGGGAAGTTTTGAGGGTTAACCCTTCCAATAGGGTTAAATTCTTTAAGAAAGATATCACAATCTAGTTGTCCCCTTATCTCGGAAAGATCAATCCTTTCCACATTACCGTATAAATCTCCTTGTTCTCTATCAACTTGATTTGAAGGGAATGTTTTTAACATATCTTGTAAGATGTAAATGCATGATTATACCGGTCCCTGTAAAGTATGCAAATTTCGTTCTCTCAATACTTCAATCATCGTAACACCTTTGGAACTTGTTCGTCAGGTAAACCAACGATTCCCCCACACAGAAAGGAATTTTTTCTAAATCTTTTATTGTTCTTGGAGCGAGGTAATGGAACGATCTACCCAACCCGAAAATTAAAAGTCTCTCACTTAATCCCTTTCCTTAAGACAATCTCAAACATGTTACTTAACAAAGGAAATTAATTTCGCAGCACGTCAATGCCAATTCTCTCCAACACTACTACTGATATTATTGCCGTCACCCTTCCAATCTTCATAGCTTACATTATTAGTGATACTATTACTTTTATAGTAACATTGAATTAATTACTATTACTTTTCTTAATGTTTGTTTTAATAGCTGTATTACTAGAATTATTTTAATTTAATTATTACTACATGATACTTAAATGTAGATTGTTATTTATCACAGTTTAGCAATTGTAGTTGATCTTCATTTCCTCTCCTGTATCGAAGCAACACAAGTGGAAACTATCCGAAATATACCGTTTATTTCCGCCTACACCTCTTCCTATGCATATAGGAATTATATTATATGTAGGTTTAATCCCTCTTCCACCCCATGTTAATCTTCCTTTGTCTATTCTCTTTATGTGCTCTCTCCATTTGCTTCTACTTTCTTTTATTTTGTCATTTATATAGAATATTTTTAGGATAGTTCTTATGTCTTCGTTTCTTATGATATGTTAATCTACAGCCTTCCGTTATTCCCAAGGAAATTATAGACATATATCATGAACTTCCGTGTCTGGCAAAATAATGGAGTATATTGTTGTTAGCTCATTCATGAAGTTCCTAGACATTAATCGATTCTCTGTAAGAACCAGCATGGCTTTTTCAAGGCCCGATCATGCGAAACTCAACTCGCGCTATTCGTTCATGACATTTTAATATCTGCCGAGAGTAAAAAACAGGTGGACACTATTTTCCTAAATTTCAAAAAGGCCTTCGACAGAGTTCCACACTATACATTAATTTAAAAATTAAAATTATCGGACATTAATAAGGAAGTAATTGACTGGGTAAAAGATATTCTCCACGAGAGGGAACAACAAGTAGTACTTGATGGCATTAGTTCGGACAAAGTCAAAGTTACTTCAGGCGTACCTCAGGGCAGCGTAATTGGACATTTTCTCTTCCTTATATACATCAAGGACCTGAGCGACGAGATAAATATCAATGTTAGGATATTTGCGGATGATTCGGTAATATACAGAGAAATAACAAACGCGGAGGATCGTGATATCCTATCAAACGATTTAGCCCACATTAATAGGTGGTGTGACTAATGGCAATTAGAACTAAATGTTAGTAAATGATCCGTCGTTAATTTCTTCGAAAGAAAAAAAATTTGTCCGAATTACCCGTACAAAATTAACGGAATAAATTTTAATGTAGTAGAGTCAGTTGAATATAATCGGAATCACACTTGCGAATATCTTAAACTGGGGCATTCATATTCGAAAAATCTGCGGTGAAGCAACCAAAAAGCTCGGATTCTAAAGCGAATTGTAGGTAGATGCGATGAAAAGGTAAAAGAGCGATGCTATTACACCTTGCTCAGGCCCCATTTTGAATATGCGGCAAGTATGGGGATTCGGCGGATGAAATGTACACCCGCGAACTCGAGAAAGTGCAGCGCAAGGCAATACGTTTTGTGAAAAAATGCTACGATAAAAAAGCTAGTGTTACGAAAATGCTCTTGGACGCAGGTTGGGAATCCTTGAAAGAAAGGAGATTGGAAGCTAGGCTGCGATTACTTGATAAATTTCTAGACAGTGCGTTTGCGGAAGACGTAATGAATATTATACGACCCTCCTGCTATTTTGGCCGTTCCGACAATGAGCGTAAAATAATGGAAATAGATACTAGGAATAGTCGTTTTAAGTCATTATTCATTCTTTCCGCGGACGATATGCGGTAATAACAAGATAAAGAAACAGCTCCAACATACGGTGTTTGCACCCCCTGCCACACGCCGAAAGGCTGCTTGTAAGGTATTGATGTTAAAAAGAGTTGGAGAGATAGTGTATCCTTGTCTTACCCCTTTATTGACTTTAACAGATTTTGTTGTTTTCTTGCCCATATCAATGATTATTTCTGTGTTTATATATAGGCTTTTAATAGCCTTTATGAGATGAGATGATCCTTGTTCGCACATCATATCCCATAACTTCTCTCTGTGTACGCTACCAGAGGCTTTTTCAAAATCGATAAATGCGAAATGAGTTCCTCTGTTAAACTCGCGATGTTTTTCAATCATTTGCTGTAGAATGAAGACTCCATCGATAGTTGATCGTCTCTTCCTGAAGCCCATTTGCTCTTCTCCGATTAACGCTTCCATGATGTTTCTTAATCTGGCGATCAGGATCTTTGCGTTTATTTTGTAGGCCGTATTTAAAAGACCCTCTATAATTATTACAATTATTTTTATCACGTTTTATAAAAATGGGTTTCACTTTTTCTCTGTTCCTTTCTTCTGGTATCTTTTTATTCTGCCAGAATTCGTTAAGTATGCGTAGAAGTCTTTGATGTAAGAATGGTCCTCCATATTTCCATAATTCCGCATTGATGCCATCTGTGGATGACCTGTGGCTTTCCTATTTTCTAGATTGCAATGCTTCTGTTAACTCAGTCACTGTGAGATCATCTAGTCCATTACGGCCTCCTATGTCTGGTAGTTTGGAGCGAACTGTATTTCCTTCAAACCATTTTAGTTTGTAATTTTCTATCCTTTTTTCCTCCTCTACGCTATTTATTTGTATGTTATACTTTGCCCGTTTAGTGTTTTCATTACTTTGAATTTAAAATTTAAAGAGAAAATTTAGTTTTCTATTTACTATTTCTATACCGTATTGCAGTAATTAATATTATTTTACTCTTACGGCGAGATTAGGCCAAAATTGCCTATCTTCCACCTAACCTCTGGAGATATTACATGATAATAATATCACTCTGATAAATGAAAAACAATTTACTATAATTATCTGAAATCCAGAAAAATATATCAAGACATCCAAACAATACGGTAAACAGATAGAAGAAAATTGGTACAAATTGTAGATAAAAATCAATAGGCAGTCAAGTTGATAAATAAACACCGATACAACAAGATATAGATACATATAAAAACACGAAGATTTGGGCTGTGGGGAAAAACTCCTAAACTGAAGGTTAATAAAGAAAAACCCACGATTCGGGAAAACACCAACACGAGAAAGAGGGCGAAAAACACCCCCGATAACACAGGGTTAATAAATACATTCTAAATAATGGTGGGTGCAGATTATATTCAACATATTTGAATTGTCACGCTTGATGGTGAATCAGAACAACCGTCCCTCGTCATATGGACCATGGAATGACTCTGAAAAGAGTTAATGAGTCAGAGTAATCTGGTTAATACGTTAGAGAAATAACTAATAAGTCAGTAGTATTATGGTCAAATAATAATAATATCATAATCATTACCATATTTATCACGATAAGCGACAATTTAGTGCAATAGTCATTAAGAAATTGCGGTGGTATTTACATCGATACATAATACACAGAATCTACGCAAAAGTCACGGGTTTGAAATGACAGAAATGCGTGATACCGATGTCCCATTTCCACGGTGAAACAATCTCTAACTATCGAATATCGAAATATCGAATTAGTCTTCTGAAAATCAGGCAAAGTTTCCGTCTGGGAGAGAAAAATTGGGAGCCAATAGAACGCAAATAGCAAATGACATCCGCCGAGAATTTCTCCGTCTGCAAACACACCTTCGGAAAGGAAACAAAAAGAAAACATTCGGACGAATCTTCTTCGGCCGATTAATCGATAGCGACGGAAAAGTCGCTCCGAAAAGAAGACTTGGCGGAATAATTAATTCAAATTGAATAATTTCGAGGAATAGAAAAGAAACAAACGAAAGAAGGAAACTCTTGAGGTGAAATTATTCATCGGCTAATGGCGCCGACGAACAAAACAATGCAAAACGTCGAACAAAACAATCGGCCTCTTGTGGTCCCCATGGAAACGAATTTTCTCCTTCCGATTCGACGTCGCATTTTCGATGCGAATGCGGGAACACGGCAGAGAAAAAAATGGAAGTCTGCAAAGGCTGGATTGAGCCGCTCAAATGATGGATTTTGGTTCATTTTTCAAAGAGAACTGCGGAAGTGTGGTTTATGGACGCTCATTTCCAATGTTAATCGAAACAGCGATTTCCACGGGATTTTCGCGCAATTTATCGCCAACCATTTTCCATAGCGGTTATTTAGCGCAACGAAAAAGGTTGCCTTTAATTAACCGTTATACCGAAGGAAGTTGGCTGTAGTCGATCGAATTCAATATGGCGGACGCATCAAAGCGAAATTAAATAAGGAAAAGGGTAAAGCTGTCTTTGTACGTAAAGGAGCGCACTTAGGAAAGATCGCAAGGAAACACGGACTGGTCCCGTTAACAGTGTTATAATATAGAGTTGAACAGAGTGATAAGTTTAATAACGCTTTTTATATTAGAGTTTGAGAGAAGCTCCGAAAAGCTAAGTTTACAAGCAAACTACTGCTTTTTGGAGCTTTTCTCAAACTTTAACGTCTTACCAGAGCCGTATTCCTTTTCTTTATAGGTTATAAACGCTTTTTATATTTACAAAATGGGAATTTTTTTACGCCATCGTACGGTCTTACGCTAGTAGAGTGGTAAAGTTGCCGCATGACTTAAACTTTCTTGGCTCTTAGCATTAAGGAAACAATTGCTACTATGTACGGCGTTAACTAAGTTTTTCAAAAGAGGGTAATTGTTCCTCGCAAGAAGCTATTGTTACACACCATTGCTTTACGCTTGTATTCAATAACCATTTCCATTGTTATATACTCAATACAATTCTGTACGCCAAGAACGTTCGCTTTTGTTTTTGAAATTTTGTTGGCGACTTATGGCTTGACGCCGGGAACATTTGAAAAGCTTTCAAAACACTTTCAACCTACGCTTGCGGTACATGTAATTTTCCATACTAATCGAATATATCAAATATATGCCTCAATAAAATTCAAATATGATTAAGAACAAAACTGAATAAAGCTGTTAAATTGGTTTCCTCATCTAATAATCAAAGAATAACGTATCAGAACGAAACTTTTCCTCGAACAAATCGAGTATTTTACAATTCCTTTAATTACAAATGTCTCTAACATAATCTGACCATAGAGACCTCTTAACTGGAGCGATCACTTTTGTACGGGTATCATAGTCTTTACTTTAGAAAAGTTACTCAGTACACAGCACATAATTTTAATGATATCATTCAGCCATCTTTTGATCTGGTCGCTGTTTTCAACGAACGCAAAGCAATCTTAATTAAAGCTCTTCGTCGGAGAGAAGGCACTCTTTCTGCTTCACTCTTTCACAGGCATTTGCGCAGAGATCGTGTTAAATGTTTCCTTCCATTGTCCTCTCTCTTGATTGCCTCCAAGGATAACTTTCCGGGGCCTCTCCCCATCTACCTTCTGCATTTTAGCTTCTGCTCGCACTTTCCCCTTATCAATTTCACTCGGATGTATACTCAATCGTTGGAATCTTTCTTTGTTCGTGCGCATTGGCTTTTACCTAGAGCGAACTGAAAATTATAAACAGCTGATCCCCAAATGAAATTCTTTGTTGAAAGACGTAATCCTCTAATGAATATCAGACCTTTATTTTAAGTAATATAATTAATACACATAAGGGGAGAATCCTACAATTAAACCTCTGGCAATTTTCGAAATACTTTCCACAAATTAACCTCTATTCGCTCAACGTTAGTTCAAATTTTAAGAGTGAAAAATACGCTTTCTTCAGCGAATTTGTCAATAAAAGATTAACATTCCTAAATTTACATGGGTAACGAAGCAGATACAGTCAGTTTTTGCTAACAGTAGGGAGAGTTTTGGGTTTAATACTGAAGTAAGTTTATTGATTTCCTCTCGCAGTATTATTTTAACAATTCCTCTTTATAAGATTTCAGAAAAACTGCATGCGTTACCTTTGATTAAACCATGGCTAAAATTCTCAAATTCCTTCGATTTACATATCGATTTTCTCATTTTCGATTATTCTTAAAGTGCTGAAAGTAATTTCAAGTATAGTAAATTTATTCCTTGCCATAATTTTCTTTCCATAATTGTTTAGGTCAGTGTTACTGGACATTACAACAATCATGCGCTCTTGGTTAATTTGTTATCTCAACAGAGGAATTTTTCATGGATATCTGGATATACAACTTAGTAATTACAGATTGAGTTAGTTGTATCATTGATGAGGTCTTTGCTATCTAATTAACTTGCACCAATCATACATAAGCTTCTCTTAATTTTATCATTCTCGACGATGGCATTGTTGTTAGATATCATTACGACTACTACAATCATGATTGATTGAAGTAGTCGTAATTTCTGATATACCTCATTATTGCGTACCTCGGTTCCTTTTTTACATCCATTCTATTTAATTAACACTTTCCTTTCCCCCTTTTTCTTTTACAGTTTCTCTTTTTTATATTCCTTTTTGTTCCTTTATTGTACATTATAATCTTTTTCCTAATAATTTAATGTGCAACAAACTGACGACCTTCTTTGTAATTTAATTATAGTTCATTTGTTATATCACAAACTACAATTAAATACTTATATCACAAACTCATCTGAATGCGATGAATGAATGAGTATCAGTTTCTAACTCAATTTCTTTAATGTTCAACTTTCATTGGCAAAGAATAATTATGCTTTGTTGTCCACGTTAATAACTTTTGTAATTTTTACTATCCCCGATGTAATCTAATACTGTAATCTGTCTCTCTTATTCTATCACTCTTCTCTAGAATTTGGGCTGCTTTTTCACATCCCCTTTCTCTTTGTGGGTGTTTTCCTACAGTGGAAACATTCTTTAATTTAAAAAACCACAGTTTTTTTTCCTGAAAACAATTTCTTCTTCTATATTTTATTTTCTGTTTCCACCTAAATTGCTATAAAACTGCATTATTTTTTATTAAAATTAGGTTATATATTCGTATTTTGTATTGAATTCTGATAAGGGTGAAACAGAAGACGGGACTCTCCAATCCCGATTTCGCCCTATCAAGACGTTCGTATTGTATTGTATTTTTAAAGGCTATCTGTGAGTACAGTTTGAGTCAACTTTATGTGTTAATTGAGTAAAATAAACCAGATTAGTGTTTTCAACTCCTTTTATTTCGCTTTGATTTCAGTTACCTTTCTAATACTCGATTACGACGTTCGGTAGAATCCAAGCTACTCTCCACACCATTATTTTTTCAAAAAGTATTTAACTTACTTTCGCGGATAAAAAGCGATAAGATTTACCGATTATTAAATCTCCTTCCTTCTTAATGCTTCCAGTGATCAGTAAATAATCACATTTTCTCCGCTCAGAGATTCCTAGGGTTGGTCTCATTTGGTTTTCTGGTCCATTTTCATGTAAATTTCATCGTCCCCGACTGTCTATTGATTGCATTCGAACTCTGAAAGTAAATGAAAATATCGGAGAGCAACATAATGACACAAACTGAAAAATAATCCATTTTTTGACGACGAAGCGCAAACGCGATTAATTTGAACGAAATGCAGTCATTCGACCGAATATTCTCGGAAACTGGGTCATGGAGATAAAGGTTGCATTTAGAGTGTGTTTAGTTCTTTTTTCCAAAATGAAAATATCGTAACATTAATCGAGATGAGGAAATCAATAGGTAAGCGAAATGAAACCGAAAATCAGCATTTTTCGCACCTTTTTACGTGGAATATCAACATATAATATGGCATTTAATATACAAAACCACTGTTTGTCGTGATTGTAATTTTATCCAATTGAACAATTTTGATAAGTTCCCTAATCAAAAACAGCACCGAACCGGTCTTTTCTGATTTCCGCTTCGGTTCCGCGAAATGGAAGAATTCCGATTTTTCCGATATCGTTTTAACAGCCACTTTCAAACCGGTTTTAACCAGCTTTTTCCTTCCTAGCACTAATCTTCTAATCCTAAACTATCTTCATTCCCAAAAGTTTTTATTAATTTTATCTATTTAATAACGTTGAAATTCATTTAATCTTTTAATAAAATTGTTTATTTATAACAAATGTAAAATGAGATTTTTTAAATAAAATTTAATGGTTATGTAGTGAATTGTAGATCATCGGGACTTATGATAATGAATTTATATACTAATTTATGTACTCATTATGTTTATACATAATAATTTTTAATAGTCGGTAACAATGAAAACCAGACCTGAATGTAACAGCATTAGAATTCGGTTCGTGCACAAGAATTTTATTTTTCAGTTCTGGTTGGCTTGCAGCAATTTTCCGGTTCGGTTTTCGATTGGTTTCCGGTTGGTTGTCTTGGTATCAACGAAAAAACGTCGCATCGAGTTACCGCTGTTGACGGTGTTGTTTTAAGCAGATTTTAGTCCAGTAAAATCTGGTAAAACCGTAAAACTTTTCATTGAAATTTCCTTAGTGATAAACAGAAGGTATATCAAGGTCGCAAGAAGTACAAGCTTAGGTAATGGGATTTCAAAAACCAAGATTTCCACCGAACACTGGTTCCATTAGCAAAAGAGCGTTTTCAAATCCGTTAAAATCCACGCACGTTACCTCCGCGCTTATTCCTGCCCTTCGAGCCTCATATTTCCTCGGTAATCCTCTACGCTTTCCTTACATACACCCTTCACTTAACACCGATCCGCACTTTTCCTTACATCCATTACCGTTCCTGAGAAAAGGTATCTCCCTTCCCATTGCAACTGGGAGTTTCGGGAAGACGTACACCGTAACTTCGATGACCGTTATATTTAAAGGGCACCGTAATATCGCTAAGATGAATGCGCTTGAGAGCAGAAAAAGTTCTGTATATACTCATTGAGGTTTTCAAAATACGTCGTACCTAATTCCAGCACTGAAGTTTTCTATTGTGCATCTTTTTCTTGGTCTTCCTCTCCCTTTCGAACAGTTTACATACCTACTCATCTATGCAAAATCTCTGCCATTCTGCTACTGTCAATCATTTCCTCTTATCATAAACATTTTAAAACGCCCATTTAATTTATTTGTATATTTATCCTAGCCCTATCTCTCGTTTTTAACTTATGCTCCACTAAAAATCTATTAATTTATGAGTAAATTATAAAACTTTCACTACAGCTAATAAAGGTCCTCAAAGCCGTCTTCACTTACAGATTTCGCTCTGAAAGTTGGCTTTCAATTGGTATCAGAATACTGGTCACTTACTTCCACCTCCCTTGCTTATAACGGTACAGAATCAGGTCTAATTTTGTAGCAATTATTAATACAAAGAACTCCATGGGAAAAGCGTGTACTAAACCACAAGAATAGTACAGCATACAAAGTTTCATAGCAACGCAATAATCAGGCGATGATGGTATAGCGGTGTTAAGATACTTGATGATGTGTACTGTATTATTCTGGCGGTTTAGTAAAAGTTTCTCCTACGGAGTTTTTCCTCCTGTTTATATTTAATATGAGTCTAGAATGAAAATCCCAACAGCGTTTAGTGAGCGTTGGTACAGTCAGGGGCGTAAACAGGATTCATCCATGCGGAGTTTAGAGCCATTAAGTGCTTTGCCTACAATGCTGGGGGCAGGAGTACTTCCTCCATAAATCTAATGAAAATAGAAACTGATTTATTTAAATGTGTATCTCCAGCGGTGTTTGTATGGTATATGTTGGTTTTCGTGTAGGGTGTGGGGGGTTGAACCCCCAAAACCACCCCCTTGGCTACGCCTTTGTAGACGATTCTATATACAGCCAATTTTTTTCTCTCTTCCGACCCTTGCCAACTTCAAACCATCGACCAAGGAATACTTTTCTCGCTGAATTCGCATACATTCGCATCTATTCTCAGTAAACATTCTTTCCGAAAGCTTTTCATTTCAAATTTCCAACAATTTCCGCTTAAGTGAAAATCATTTGGTTCTTCATAGAGCTCAGCAGTCCTTTTTCGCCTATATATACAACCAGATTCATTTTCTTCGCCATATGAAAGCCTTTATTACGTCTGTGTTTTCGCAGGTTATTTTTTCGCCCCCTCCTTCTGTGGGTGTTTTCCGGCATCGTTCGTTTCTCCATAAACCTTCAGGTGAAGAGTTTATCCCCACTACCAAAATCTTTGTGTTTTCATATGTATCTATGTCTTGTTTGTATGTATCACTTTTTATTTATCAACTAGACTACCTTTAATTTGTATGCACTGTCTACCAATGATCTTTAATATATGTTTGTCGGATTGTTTGGATCTATTTTTCAAGATAAGTTAATTTTAGTCAATTGTTTTGGTCATTAGTGATATATTATTATCATATCATATCTCCTGAGTTAAGTGATGAGGCCATTTTGGCCTCGCTGTGAAATAGAGAGTAAATAATGGTAATAATACTATAGATATACTATCTTATAGCATCTATCTTAAGATTTTTCATTTTATACAACACCGTTACTTCGTATCTTTTAAGAGTTCGTCCATTTTTCCCGCTTACAGATAAATTACAAATAGCACATTCTAGGAAAAAGTGGAACATTAGTTAATACACAGAAAATGGTGGTCCATGAATTCCATCTTTCCCACGATAGTTCTCCGTAACGGTGACTAAGTCTCCCTTTTTTGCCTTTCAAATTAATTCCGTAGTCTCTTCGATAAAAAGAAACAAGGGCTCGTGAAAAAACCGCCCTCCTTTACAAACGAGATGATTTAGATATGCTACTTCATTTCGCTAACTCAATTTGGGCGACGTGGATGCGCTACGAGAATTTTTTTTCTTTTTCGTGCGGTAAAAAAAGTTCGATTCGTTTTTTTCTGTCGGCGGGGAAAGTATGAGTCATCATCGTGTAAGATCCAGCCCCAGAAAGGATTAAAAAGGCCGAGTTCTGATAATTCGGTGGCATCCATTTGTGCACAAAGAGATTGGAATGAAGATTGACATGAGAACAAGAATGTGGAGTTCGGAGGAAACGTTAAAAACGCCGAATATAAAAAAAATGAAATTGTACGTTCCGAAGTTTACATTAATGAATGAATTCGTGGTGGAGCGCCATCAGATATGTTTTAAAGTGCGCCCTGAATATTTAAATCGGATTTTAGTTTTGCGACGGATTTCGCCGCTAACATTTCATATGGACAAAAGATGACAAGTTATTTTTGACGAGCATTTGCTGAGTGGCTTTTGTTGAAAATATACTTGGCAAGCGACTGATGCTTCATAATCGCTGACAAGTAGCGGAAACAAAGGTTGATTAGTATTACCCAACACACTATTGTAAACAGGTTATTGTTATTCAGCGAGTAATTGCTGACACGATTGTTCTCGACAAGTCATTGCTTCCAAGTTGTTATTGCCTAGCAACTGAAGACAAATAATTGCTGATGAGTAATTCCTGAATAATTGCTATCAAATTATTGTTGAGAAGTTTTTCAAGCAAGTAATTGTTAAAGCAATATGCCTCATTAAGGGATGTTTATCTAATATATAATTGCGATATAATGCCACGAAAAGCTTAAGCCAAACAACAATAAAATCAGTGTCATCTTATTAAATAATGACAAGTGATTACGAATTATAGATTTCAACAAATTAATGATGAGTAATTGTTGCCATGATGGTAGCATACTTCTAAATAGTTACCTTGCCAGCAGTCTTTCAGAGTCTGGCAGGGGGTGTACACAGACAAAGCGTTCGACTTCCTCTTCGGCTACCGTAATCGCGTATCTTACGCGGAAAGAATGAATCCTTCAATCGAATTTTCCTCGCATCTATTTCCCTTATTTTACGTTTATTGTCAGAGCGGCTGAATTGCAGCGATACCGTAGTTAAGGTTTTGCTGTTAGCTATTCAAACCAAACGAGTATCAAATAACTGTTACGAAAGCAAATGATCAGTAATTGACGAATTGCCAATTGCTACGAATTAAATGACAAGAAGTTGCTAAGAAGGTCCCTCAAGAAGGCGATGATATGATCCAAATTAATCAAACCGTATGCGCGGAGAGAATGATTTATAAATTATCCTCGAGTTTCCAAAGTCGAAGTTTCTACAGACGTTCGGAGAGCGTTCAGAGACTGCTTGGAATCGAACCCCGCACTGATAACACGTTCTTGTGATTAGAAAAGGTGAATGAACGAGCCGAACCATGAGCTAATTAGTGATTTCTTGTGGAAAATGGCTTCCGAACGCCTTCTTTTTTACGATGCGTGGGCTTTCACCGCCAGAGGCGCTGTAAATCGTTCGAGCGAGCAGAACCTAAGGGATGAGGAGGCGTTTTCTTTCCGCTACGTATATCACACTCTGAGATGCACGAACTTGTCGACGGAATCAAACTGAATATTGGACGTCGTGTTTTTTCCTCGCTCAACCGGAGATGTGCGCACACATTCTTGACCAAGAGCCCATAAATTCCACGAACTTTCTCTCCATCTATATTTAATCCCGTTCCTCGCGGATAAGAGCTTCTTCCACGTTATAAATGTATCTGTAAGAACTACATATACCCAGTGGTACCTCAGATTACGGTATACCCTGCACTTTAGCGGAACAAAAGTATCAAATCAAATTTTCTGCGGACATCTTTTGCCCCACTACCCTCACGTGTAGGGTTCGCACACTTTTAACTTTCCAAAAGTTAATGGAAATTATTGTTCCCAAAACAAGCTATCTTCACACTTTATTATAGAGGTTCTGAGCCTGTCGCGATGTCTTATTGTTAAGTTCTAGTAACAATGCGGTGCAACGATACTGGCTCCTTTAATTCTATAATTATAATTTTAAAATATATTGTTGTTCCCAAAACCAAGCTATGTTTACACCTAATTATAGAGGTTCTGAGCCCGTCGCGATGTCTCATTGTTAAATTTCAGTAACAATGCAGCAACGCTTAGGTAATATAACTGGTAATATAACTAAAAATACTGGTCCCTGTATTGTTATGATTATAATTTTAAAATATACGAGAAACAGCAAAGCTCTGCTGTAGTACAACTAATCCTTTATATTTCAGAGGTAGACTAAATCACCCAATCACAATGAAGCTACTAATATAATAACTTTTCATTTCATAAAAATTTTAATCACATTAAAGCTACATTTATTTCTCATGTGACGAAATTTGTAGTTTATCACCTTACGCAATAATGATGAATCTCTTAAATGATAGGAAAATAAAAAGGGATTATCAATCCATAGTCTACCCAGAAATTCTATTACATTATTTCAGATCTTGCTGTATTTTAGTCAAAAGTAAATATCGATGCAACAGTCATTTCTTTTCAATTTTATTCGCTGATAAAATCTACGATGTGCATAAATTGATATTTAAAGAAGTGCTTTATCCTAGATTGATGTCTTAGGAATTAAAAACATGCATCTGCTATATCTTCTAAAAATATGAATATCGGCATCTCTTAATTTATAGAACAGATGTAGCTTAAAACTATATCTTCTTTCTTGCAGCCGTTCCAATTTAAATGCATAAGCAGCATGGCAATGCTTCACAGAATATCAAAGCAGCCATTAACAGATTGAAGAATGTTTCACATTTGTTGCAATAACTAGTACGAGATTGGATTGAAAATAGGTTAATTTTCATTCGGAAGAATGTTAAAATTACTCAAAGAAAGGACAGTTTCCGTCAATGAGGTACATTTTCTTGTTCGCCGTAAGAAGTAATATACCATTTGAGTTACATCCATTAGATAATTGCTCAATTCATGACCTCAGCCTATATGAACGCTACCGCGTTTGTGTTTCATGATCGAAGCGAGATTTAATACTGTATAAAGAGCATAATACTTTTTCTGCTAATTGAGTTTCATATAACTTTGTTTCCTTTTATAATTTAAAGAGGAGGAAATCTCATCTAGTATTCAGACAAATTGCTGAGTTCATGGAGTTCAAATTTCAAAATTACGCCCTCAAGGTATGATCTACCGAATTCACTTAATTCGTGTGTTTAGTCAAGTTTCTGTTTCACGAGCTCACGTTTTATCATGGCTGTTTGATTTAGATGGGTTGGATTAATAAGAAAAGCACCTGAAACCCAGTTTATAAAGGTCTCTGCCCTTCGTATTTATTCCTCTATTTCAGAATACGAGTCTTAATTCCACAATTTGAATTATTAGAAGTATGAAAATTAATTTTTTTTCGATATTGATTGATTTTAAAATGATCCCGCCTGTATTTATTTGGTAGAGTTTTTACTTTTTTGATCCCTAATCTTTGAAAAAGTACGGCATTTTACTCTAATTTAATCGGTTGATCTTACATTTGCTTCCATGAAGGTCTCTCTTGTTCCCCCGTTCAGTGACTATTACAAAATAAAGTTTTACATTAGACCAAACAATTGCTTAATTTTTGAGAGACTAATGTGTCGCAATTAGCAACTTGAGTGTTTGTTAGAAACCCATTGTTACGACTGTCTGTTGTCGATTGAACTTCGAATAGGAAGCATTGTTGAGAACGCAACGATACAAGATTTGACCAATGGAATTAAAAGTATTATTAAAAAATTAATTATTACATTTGATTATTAAAAATTATTATTAAAAATAATATTATTGTTATTAATTTCCAGTAGTATCAAAATAAAAAATGATATAAAGGCAGCTTAGTATTAACGGTGTTAATTTATAGAATTTCCCTCAGTTCTTTCCATTGAATTCCATCAGGCAATCTGCTAGTTGTCGACCGCAAAAACTTCTCTGTGGTTTGACGCATTCGGCGATCAAACCACGTTATTTTTTTCAGGTGCAAGACGAAGCAGCTCATAACCGTGACCTTCCCAGAGAAAAGAGTACTTTCGAAAATAAACGGTTTCGATTCAACGACACACAATTGAGGCGCGATTATTCTCGCGTTCCTGGGCCATCTCCAACTCCTTTTTCGCTTGTTTTAAAGCCCTCAGAAGTACTTTTCCCCAAATAGAGCGTGCGGTTCCGCGCCCCATTAACTCTCCGCGGCCGCCGATGGATCGATGGGATGATTAAGTTAATTCGGAGGCCTTCTTTTGATTGATTTCCTCTTCACAAGGGGCGCTTATGGGAAACAGTTGCCCACACACGCTAACTTTCAACTTAATTATCACAGCCAAGCATTCCTTTGACTAAGTAAGCGTGTCTAGGCGTCGTCATAATGGGGGAAGACTTCTAAGACTTCATTCTAATTCAAGAAGTACTTGAGCGGATCATTAAATATGTTTGGTAAACACTTGTGCCTTGAATTTCAGGTCATAGAAATGCATATGAAATTTCAGTTTAGTAGATAATGTAATTTTGTAAGTGTAAGATGGGCATGTATACACCTATTCGATGTTGACATAAAAAGGAGCTACTCCTTGAACTTCTTGGAATTTGCAGAATACAAATATAGCGGCTAGTACAGAAGTAAGCATGCTTTATACGTATCCGATGTCGGATTGAAAATGGCTAATTTGCATACATACATACATATATANGAATACAAATATAGCGGCTAGTACAGAAGTAAGCATGCTTTATACGTATCCGATGTCGGATTGAAAATGGCTAATTTGCATACATACATATATATATATATATATAAAGGTAAGGTCACCGACATGGGTGCGGGAAAGCCATATTATGAGGAGAAACGACAGCCGATGGACATCAACAGCTCTGACCCGGACACCAAGAGATGTGAAGAGACCAAGAACAAGATCAAAGAACCGATGAAACAGAGATATCAACAAGTACATAGGGGTAACATATGGCAACGAGAAGCTCAGAATAGAGAGAATTAGAAAGCGCTTAGGGAGGCCTACATCCGACTTTGTATTGAAAATGGCTGATGATATATACATATATATATAGTAATCGCCACTAACATGGAGACCACTTGCAATAGTACAAGTTCGAAAGGTTGACGGATAGGCGTATGGAGCAGCAGGTATTTTAACTCATCCAGTTGCGAACTAGAATGGCGGAAGTTTCTTTGGACAAAGAATGAGAGAGAGGTGATCAGTGCACGCACCTTCTCTGGTCCGCCCTGAGATTCCAAATAAAAGTTTGCCCCCACAGGAAATAGCCAATTACTCCGAGGGACCTTCCGAAGGGGCTAATTTCCGAAAGCAGGCCAAATCTACCCTTGGAGTTTTTCCCTCGCCGTAGAGAAACTTTTCATGACCTAACCGCATTGCCCATGAGATTGTGTAAATTAAAACTAGCTGTGCGGAAGCTTTCTCGTGAATTGGTGTTGTTATGGTTGCGATGTAGTTGCGATATAGTTTAACACTTCAACTGGATCATAATTTTGGGATACTTTTGTTTGCTAGTTGAAAGAGGGTTTACTAATTTAAAGTAATGAATTTCGAAAATAAATCAAGTAATTAGAAAAATTTTCGAGGAATTAAAACAAATAATTATTGTTGTATTTAATATATGTGGATACATTGTATGTAATACTGGCTGACTTCAAGAATAGCAGCTTCATTTCTAGAGAAATATTTGTTCGTTAGACCATTCTTGTTCTCTTTTATATCTTAAATGGTGAGGTTTAATCATTGGTGCATCCAGTATGGGTTCTTACCCCCCTCCAGGTCATTTTGTAGTACTTACCAGCATTTTTCGTTGGATCTGACGAGGAGGTTGAATTAAAATCAGTTTTTTAATTGTATTAATTTAATTTAATTAATCAGTTTTAAAGTAAATTTTCCTCGTTCACTACACATCAATTACATATATCACGACAGAAGGGCTTTTAAAAAGTTGATTGGACATGAGTTTATAAGGATATTGCCTTAAATCCCACCCCTCTAGACAAGTACGTCCAGGGGCTCCCGATAGCCAAGTGGGTAACGCGTTCGACTGCAGCGAAAGTGGTCCCGGGTTTGATTCCCGGTGGGGGCCTACGTGCGAAATGATCAAAGCAGTCCAAGCACTTTTAACAATACTGCTAATACAAGTACGCCCCCTCCCCTAATCAAGCAACCGCCCCCCATCTTCCTATAGTGAGTTTCTAGAACGGTATATGGCTTTAATAACTAATTTATATCCTGAATTTATCATAGTATTGTTTTACTACACAGCGTGATGAAATAATAACTATATATAACTTATATAATATATAAGTGAATATAAATCGAATTTCTAAAATATTTACCGCCGTAATATATTTATTAACTTCGGTTTTGCTTATCTATAACTTATGTAGATTGTTTGCTGTTCTTTACCAATCCCCTTCTCAGGACAGAGATCCATTGACTACTGACAAAACAATCTACTACTAAAAGATAACCTTCGTGTAAATATTCATTTTCTTCTTTTTATTTAATACTCGTAGTAATTCACTTAGATCAATTTTTTCCTGAATATTTAGTATAAGTATTCATAGAGTACACGAGCTATTCACCGACAGTGTTTAATTATTGATGGATACCATACATACTTCACTTTTTAGCATCTCGTCGTAGTTACCTACAATGGAAATTTGCTGCTTTTCTGTTTTTTGGTTCGAGGCATTCACACCACTTTCGGATACCCAAGCATCGACGCCCCGTTGATTGCTTCGCCCTGAGGCGGTTTCGTCACTTTCCGAGAGCAGACCAGCTCTGCGCCTTGCTGAGTTAATGAAAAACAATCCTTTGCTCCGACCTTCTTATTTGCCTTTAGGAAAATGTATTCTTTGTTTTGCGAATCACCTGAACAGAAGCGATACCGTGAGTTCACAGTCGTCTTCACTGTTTATTTTTTTATCTTTGGAATCACATTTTATATCACATAGGTGTCCATTATTGTCTATCAAAGATATATCACTTGCAAACTAGCTGTCTCAATCGACGATTTTTTCCTCATTTCAACCGTATTGACTGAGGCATTGTTTTCATTATTGTTGTCCACGCTATATTTATTATAACAATCGTCATTGTCTATGTATGTACAATATTGTTGATTTCTGTCGCGAAGAATTCATCGATTAATTAATTATCATAGATTCTCGTCATAGTAGGGTGATAAAAAGTTCAACAATTTCAATGTATTTCACTTTGAGAGATTCGTCCAAGTTTTAAACGTGTAAGTTTCGTCGCTTTTTTGAGTGCCTCCCTTCAGTGGTGGATACAAAGAGGGGTTAAGGTGGTGATTACTCCCATGAACTTACTGTGCAGTGAAATTGGAAGCTCAAGATCCCTACGTAGTAGTGATTTCTCTGTCAGTGCGAGTCAAACTTTCAACAGCACAGAGGACAGCTAGGGGTTTACGTGGCCGATGGGGCAATAGCTGAGGCATATGGCTTCCCCTAGTGCTTTCCACCCCCATAGGGACTTCCCCTCTGTCCTTTGATGTCCTGCGTAGACGGGGGTCGCAAGCCTTCAATTTCACTGCTCCATTCAGATTGCCAGAATGGTCGGGGACATAACAGGAAACGTGAAAAGCATTTTGCACACATTTCCCGTAAGGTTATCTTTTGAGGATTCCGTATCATTTATGAATGGTTATCACTGTAATTCATGGCAAGTTTTCAATGAAAAACTTTTTCATTCAACTTCGATAACCGCTATGGGTGGGTCTACTGGACAATGAATCGCCCCTTTCGATGAATTTGTCAGATAAAAGACTTGTATAAGGCATGATGAAGGGCCTAAAATTATTTTGAAAATTTATGAAGCTAAAATTATTTTGAAAATTTTCACGATTACTTTTATCAGAGGAGTTTTCAAGGGGGTGGATTTGGGGGTTAACCCCCCCCCCCCCATCCATGAGAACATAGCCAACAATAAACGAAAGCTGGCGAGAGCCGGTCGCAAGTGTGCCACACAAACGCCGATTCGCAGGGTATACATGTTAAAATAAATCAGTTACTATTTTAGTTAAATTTTGGACGGAAGTATTCATGCTTCTGGAGTGCAGGCTATGCAGTGTTTACTCCATTGCTCTAACCCCCTATGGACGAATCCTAGCTACACCCAAGACTTTGAATATTTTTAATATCGCGGAACAGAGAGGATTTAATTTACGATGTGAATTCAACTGTGAGAAATCAAGGCGCTAATATTGAGTTTTACTTACAATTAGGCACGTCTACAATCTTCCTAAACCCCGCCCTCAGGCAATTTTCCGTATCCGCTCTGATAACCACCTCCCCTTCATGTGAAACCACTCATGCCTCTCTTGATCATGGTCCATATCCGGCCCTGTCAACCGCGATTTTGAGTAGATTTCTTTGAATAGTGGCAACTCCCTTCCAGGAATTCGCTTCAATGCGGAATGTGTCGGTGGCATTTTTAACATTCCCTTTTTTGGTTGAGAAGAGAGGGACTGTGAAATCCGCTGCATCTGTTCGAAGGGATGGATGGACCGGTGGTCCGAAGGACAGGTCCTTTCCTGTTTGGGCCCAAAGAAGAAACTTCCCATTCCTTCCTCACCAGTGCTGCCAAGTTGGCCTATTTTCTGCTAGATCTGACGGAATATGTCGTCAGTTTGAGAAAATTTTCCATTCGGCGGTTTGCTGTAAGTTTTGCGGAAAATTCTCAGAGTAGCTACTACTGTTTTGATCGTGAATTTTGCGATGATCCCCTCTCTGGCACCATTTTAATTCTTATGCAATTATACTGTAAATGGAAGAGAGCATGAAGATTTACTTGAGGTAATAAACGATACTGTTAATGCTAGGAAGGATCTCGTTTTTCCCGGTGTATTATAGGAAGTTTTCTCGGGTTTAAGGAGCAACCCGGCAGGAAACCCGAGAAAACTTCCTACACTGTTTCCAATTCGTAATATCTTTAAAAATGTTGCGTGATATATACAATTCTATACATACGTCTTCATTGGGCGAAATCGGGATCAGAGAGTCCCATCTTCTATTTAATCCTTGTCAAAATAATGAACAGCCACAAAAATATAACATAATACATATAATATTTAATTACAATATACATAAATCTTTAACAGTATCAGTGGAAATAGAAGTAAAAGAAGGAAAGATACTTCTGAAATGCTTTTGTGAAAATAAAAACTGATTTTTTTATCACTGAAAATTTATTTCCACTTCAAGGAAAAACCCACAAAGAGAAGGGCGGAGGAACCTGCTACAGTTGCAGGGAAGAGTGATAGTATGAGGGAGATGGATTGCATTATTATATTACGAAAGGTATAGTGAAAATTATGTAGGTCTTTAGTTCGTAAAGTTAGATAACTATGAATACACCGAAATCAGATATGAACGGAATTTTTGGTAAATATGTAACCTTAATTTTATCCGTGGGAACTTGCTTCGAGTCCATTTTAGCGAAAGATTTGCATATAAATCCGATTTGCTATAGCGAAATGTCAAAATAGTGATTTATTAGCTATGGCCCTCACAGACGACGAGATATACCTAAATGAAAAGCGGTCTCCAAGATGTTACAACCAATTCCATGTGTATGACTCAATGGTTGAGAGTAACTCTCAATGGTTGACAATAACGCGATTTTAGACAGTATCCAACATTCAAAAATTCCAACCAGGCCCGCCCCTAATTGTATATGCGCTCTTGGCTGGCAATAAGGTTGGTGCAAGTTCCATATATAACATTACAAAAATGTCCATTTTTAATAGATTTTTTGTATTCATTATCATTAATATGAACAGTAATATTCATAATGCTATAATAATTATTCTTATTATGGTCACTATAATTTATAGCTTTACATTTTTAATAGAAAGTGAATATAACATAGAAATCAGCGATAATTACCATTTTCAAACGATGATTTCATAATTTTTTTCTGAACGAATTCAAAAAACTAGACCAAAAAAATGTATCGATAAATTTCCTAATAGCATCATTTTTATGGCTGCTTGAATAATTCCGATAATTATCAAAAATCAATTCTTTAGAATACCTTTAACCTGGGATTCATCTATTGAGTATTCCACTAATTTCGTTGGGTGTGCCATATAAATTTTTCATCCATGTGAAGATCATACAGGAAGGATTCCGCTCCTCATAAAAACCTCGGGCTATCATCATATGCTCCCCAAAACCTCGGCGCCCTTGGTGACCGCCTGTGTTTCGGACCGACTCTGATTCCCACAAACGCTGCCAAAAAGCTCTCACACCTGTTTCTACCTGTAAACAAGAATAGGAGGCGGCCGTATAGTTTGGGTCCTCTTCTGAACTTTGTATACGCGGGCAATGGCGAAACATTCGTTAGCAGAGCTGAAAATATCCGGACAACAACTCTTAAGACAACATTTTCATGATAATTTCCTAATTTACTGATGTGATTAGTTTATTGTGGTTTATTATAACTTTTTTATTAAAACGGCTCTGGTCGCGTTCAAACATTTTCCATAAGACGCACATTGTCGTTGGTTAGAGGCTATTGTTGCGTCCCATTGTCGTGCAGGTGAATTTGTTTAGATTTATCATATTATTAGAAGGTTGCAACAATACAGCATGACGATTTCGCTCGTTTTAAAAGAAATGTATTCCCGATTTTATAAAACTTCCTTCTCAATATTGGTATTAATAATTTAGACATTCTTGCCGAATCAAAAAAAATCGTCCAATTCATCATCCAACTCTGCGGCTGTAATTATGTAAAAATTATGTAATTATGTACCATGTATATGTATGTATGTATATATATACATAGTATATAGAATATATATATATATGATATTCTTTAACGATGGTGGAAGGCAAGACTTGGTGGAAAGACATCATAAAAGACAGTGAAAATTCGTACTTTTCCACATAAATTTTAATATACGACCGGTTTCACAAACGTGCTTGAATCTTCAGGAAATATTGAGATCCATTTCAGGGACCTGAAGATGAAAGCACGCTTGTGAAAACGGTCGTATATTAAATTTATGTGAAAAAATGCGAAGTTTCACTGTCTTTTATGCTATTGAGTGTCTAAATCTCAGGACCTCAGTTATTATAAAATAATTTACTTGGAAGCAAAGTTTACAATAAAATCAAATAATTTGTACAAAATCACATATAAAGTAAGCTGAAACCGTCGTGTATTTTTTCAATATGTGGTTACGTCATTGTAAACTTTGATTTGACATAAATTATTTTGTATGCTGGAATTCCACCAAATATCATTGGATCATTTTAGGCCTCAGTCAGTGTGACTGACGTCGAGTAAATGGCGTTACTTAACGATAACCTTAGCAGTGATGACCCCTCCCTTATGAGTACTTAAGGACTTGCCATATTGTGAGTGTTTGCCTGATGATGCTACAAGTGTAGTGAAACCTAGTTTGCATTAAAGTATTTTTAGTGGAATTACAGTGTCTAGTCTAATTTCCGTTAACCAGCGATTGTTGAAATTCCGGCCGTAAAAGTCAACAATGAAAAGAGCTTCTCTCAGCCGATACAGTTATTAATAACGTTAATTATTTATGTTAATTATTTATTTTATTGTAACTGTATTTTAGTGTAAATATCGTTTTTTTGTGGTAATTAGTTGAATTTCCGTCCGTAAAAGTCAACAATGAAAAGATAGAATTTCAACCGATACGATTATTAATAATGTTAATTATTTTTGTTGATTATTTATTTTATTGTAATTCTATTTTAGTATAACTATTGTTTTGTTTTATGATAATTAATGTTAATAATAATTATTGACGCAGGAAGAGCTGATAAGTGAAAAAAGTTGATTGTTGAGACCGACAATTGGTGTCATAGGAAGGCAGGCACCAGAAGCCTGAGGCGCTAAAACTCTAACATTTACTACATAAAACTTTATGACCAACTAATTGTAACTAACGTGCAACGACTACAGCTGCATAGACGGCATTTCCTCCCGGGGATTCTTCTATTTTTCACCAGCAGGAAAAAAATCAGCTCCAGAAGTAGCAAACCTGCATTCTGCCCTCAATGGCCTTTCCCACGTCGTCTTCCTTTTCTTCACATGTCCTCTCTCATTCCTCTCGCTCCTCTCAACTTTTACACCCTCCAAACTTCTTCCGACTCTCCTCTTCAAAGATCAATGTTTTTTCGAATACCCCAGGCGTTTAACTTGTTAACCCCTCGGAAATCCCCTCTTGACATCTTCACATCATTTTCGACATTTTCCTTTACAGCAATTGTAAATCCATCGAACATTCTTATTCACCGACAACTCATGTTTTTGCTGTAATGATAGTTCATTCTTTGTTAGACACGTTTAGTTTTTTGTAAAATCCAATTTAATCTGACATATTTGTCTGTGCTTTGGGGGTATATGATATATATTGATCTAGCAACGTCGGATAAAGAACGTAACTTTTACAGAAACACATGGGATACAGAGAAATAGAAAATGTTTGAATTGTAAACTAATTGTGGAGTTAAGTATAGAGGTAGTAACTTATCTCTGAGGTGTTAACTTAGATAGGATAGTAAATATTTATTTCGCTGCATATTTTTATTCGCGTTTACGATCCAACTCCCTAGTCTGCAAAGTGGTAAGGAAGAATCCTGGTCGAATATAGACCTACACCAGTTGCTATCATAAGCTTTCGAGAGGGAATGAGGCATACTTTTCTGAGATGAGGAGTGGGGTATTTTTTTCTCGCTTCCTAACTGAGCGAGAATTAGAATTACAATGGTAGAAGTTCACTTAAATCAGAAAAAATAGAATGAATAACACTATTCGTTTCATTTTAATAGGAACTGACCAAGATGAATGCTATTTTCCATCATCATTCATCCCTCAAAAGCTCTCATACTATCGCAGCCATGAACGACTGAGGCAAAAGTAATTGAAAGGTACATTTTTTTACCAAATACATAGTTTTTAAGGAATAGTACTTTAAAGAATAATACTTCATTCATAAATATATGTATTCCCATGTCCTCTATCAAGAGACAGAAGAGGATATTTCTATTCATTATCATATAATACAAGAAACAGGTAAATAATACCTTAACCCGTCTCCATCTCACTAGCAACGCTCCATAGTTCTATTCATATTTACGATGCAATTTCGTAGTAAGGTAGTAAATACTGAAAGAATCTTTTCTTCAAAATACAAGGAATATACCCGTTCCGGCCGTTGGTATGCTCCCGAAACCCCTCGCATCGTAATTGTTAGTGCCCGGGTAAAGGTGAACGGAGATTGAACCAACTCATTGTTGTTTCGAAAGCCTTGAAGAAGTGGGAATGTGGTAATGGTTCGGCCCCTTCACGAGGGGAGGCGCTTTTACGACCACTAAAACAAACGCAACGCATAACAGCGCAGGTGGACGAACAAAAGAGACCCGAAGAGGGTTCTTCTTCGGAGGCCATTGAGGAAAGTCGCAGTGACCCTTCCCAGAAGGCCGCACCAGTCAATACCTGCGTCCTCTTCGGGGAGACTCTATTTCATCTCCTCTCCGACAAAAGAGGCTCATTGGGCCCTTCCACTTGTATGCCCCTTTTCGGGCCCCCCATCGCTAGGCCGTCACTTGCACCCTCCGCCTCTTTGTGCATCCCACGCCGTCCCTCCAGAGTGGGGCAGAGCGCACGATTATTAAGTCGGTGTCCAGAGGGAGGATTTGAAGACTAATGAGGGGCTTAAAATTGTGCGGGGAGAGTTGGAAAGTCATTTTTACTTACAATTATTTCTCTGGGCTAGAAAGTTTTAAACTAGGGGTTGGTGATTTTTTTCATCTTCGAGCCGCGTATACCATAAGACCGCATATGATATCATCATGCCACATTCTAAGTCATCAGGTCGCATTTAAATCATCAGGCCGCATATGAAATCAGGCCGCGTTTGGAATCATCGTGTCGTATATGAAACCATGAGTCCGCATTTAAATCATCAGGCCGCATTTAAAATCATCAGGTCACATATGAAATCATCAGGCCGCATTTCAAATAATCAGGCCGCGTTTTAAATCATCTGACTGCATTTTACTCGTAAATAATGCGGCCGGGTGCGAAAGCATCGGATCGCATTTTTGATCATGCGGCCGCATATGAAAACGTCTCACCGCATTTGAATTGTCCTGAATTCTGTTGACATTAAACAAGTATGGAAAACGTGTATAAATAGAAAGGCCACATTCGGCCGCATAAGATACTCATACCTCAGTATCAGATGCATCACTCATACCTCAGTATCTTTCATTTAAACTCAGCAATGAACAAGACTGAGAAATCAGTAAATGAAAGAGATATTTTTCCTTATCCTTTACCAAAAACAAAACAAATGGAAATATCCCGTTCGTTTAAATAAGGTGTTGGATATTTTTATAGTTATACTATATAATTATATAATTACAACATAAATACTCGTGTAACAGTTGATATATTTTAAAGCTGAAATAAATGTAGATTTTCAAGTTTAATTTACTGAGTAGTGCACCCGCTGGGTCCTTAAATCCTATGGCATTCCCCCCCGGGGGTTTATTCCCTACAGGTTGGGAACCCCTGATTCAGAAGTATTTTTATAGCTTTTACTCACCCATATTCTCAAGAATAACATCGCCTTTCCATTCACACGAAGTCGAAAGTCTCCTTTTCAATTCAATTCCGGCAGAATGTCTTATCTGGAATGATTTCACCCTAAGTGAGAAAATTAAAAGGAGGTGATTTCTCCTTTTAAAAAACGAGATGTAAATACAAACACCCGGCCAACTAGCGTAATAAAGTCGTTTCGATATGCCTTTGAGAACGCTCCGTCCGTCTGAATGATCGGCCGCAATAAAAGCCCCATCTAGCTTTCAACTTGTTCAATCGGTTAAAGGCTTTTTTAATTACTACTCTCGGACACGCGTCTGCCAGATGACGCCGCTCTGGGGACACATTTCCTTCGGCTCAACGGAATTGGAATGAGGCAAGCCGGGTTCGATGCCCCGAGTGGCATTTTTGCTCACTCCAAGCGCACTTTGTTTGATTCAAGAGGATCGCTCGCTTAAGTCCAACGGGGAATTTATGGAGATATGGTACATACACAGTAGAGAATGTAGAAAGATCCTCAATTTCAATTTTACCTTTGCAATTAAGCGGATAACAGATATTATTGCTAGAATAAGTTTAAAAATACAATAGTCTCGATTATCAGAGTTAAGGTGGACCGTTCCACCTCGGATAATCAAATACTCGGATAACATGGACGATTAAATAAAAAAGAAGTAGCGCTTTATCTGCGGAGTGATGACTTTTCATAAAGAGCAAATTTGAAATTTGCAACTTCAAAGATATTTTATTCATAATCACATAGTGCAAAATTGGATGAAATTTTAACAACTATTAATAGTCGATTTATCATATTTTTGTCGACTTTTCTCTTAAAATTAAGCTGCTTCATATTTCTCAGGGCCTATATTGATATCATACACACTTTGAAATTAGAAATATTTTAAATTGGCATATGTAACCAATCAGAGAGAATTTCTTTTCTACATGCAAAATAGTCTATCAGAATAGCTTAAATCTGCAAGACCAAATTCTGTGCTCAGTGTTCTTTCTTTTTCGTCAACGGTAGACGTATTAATACACACTCGATTCTCTATTATCCGAATTAATGTGGTACGGGGACGCCTTGGATAAACATATCTCGGATAATACGGAAGGGTCGTCCTGTGATTAAATTATGTAGCAAACACACTATTTTCATGCTTTTTCGCAGTATGACATGTATTTACAGTTAAGAAATCACTTCGATATAAAAACTATTTGTATAAACTTTTCCTTTATAATATATACGCCAATTGTCCGGATGCAGCTCTTACTTTTTTTCTGATTTTCTCCAAATTATTATGCCGATTTTTTCTTTTCTATGCTGTACTGTTAAGGTGTAATTACAGCTAGTAGGTAACTAGTTAAGTAATTTAATCCGTGTGCCGGTAAATATGTTCATCGTATTGTATGCTGTATGTTTATGTATTTATTTCAATTGCAACAACATATATGTTTGGCAACTTACATTCGATGCCATAGTATTCACAAAATAAATAAATTACAATGAAAATAACAAGAAAAAATGTATTTAAACTTAAAATGACAAGGGAAAATTAGTTAACCAAACGCTTGTCTGTGCTGAATTGGTATGATCCAGCAAAAGTGATTTACTCGTAAGTGGTGTGGTACATACATGCGTGTGAAAGTGATAGAGGCGAAGCACATAAATATGTTCCTCGGATCATACGAAACCTCGGTTAATCGGGACTCGGATAATCGAGGGACTACTGTATTTGTAAAACAATTAGCGCCTCCTTTCGATGCGTGGCATCTCTGAAGAAACAATTGTCCCTGTCTCCATTGTTCACATCTTTTATTTCCGCACATATATCAACATCTTCGGCGTTGTTCATTGTTTCGCAAAGATATATGTTCCTCAGAATCTGTCTGAATTGTTTTCTCTTTCAAATTAAGTATCTAAATTTCAGTGCCAATGGCTGACACGAGATGCAGTTACAAATGTACGAATTAAGCAGTTTGAAAAGCATCTCGCTTTGAACTCAAAACCACTCTGCAATTCGATTTTTTTTTTTGTTTGAGAAGTTCATATGACTTTTTTTTCTGAAGAATCGATGTCCAATGAACTAAAGGAGGCGTTTGCCTCATTTGCTTTTTTATTCTTTACCTGTGTTTTATTTCAACGATCTTGGGTAATATACTTGGCCATCATCGCTAACTATTTTTCTAACGGTAACAAATGTTACCTAAGATGCAAGTAGTAGAATCTGCCTTACACGGACGTGGCCAATCTTTCAGTTAATAAAAATTCACGTTATTGTGCAAGATTACGCCCTCACCAGCTGAAAATATTGACAGTAATAGCAAGTAAATAGATTTATACTTATTCTTAAAAATAATTAGATTAGCCTAGAGATTCGGGATACTCCTGAGTTGTCAAGGCTCAATAGGATGAGTCTATCATGGTTAAAGATAAGTCACAGTGCATGTATATTTACACCGTGAGTCATATTTGTATCGCAGAAAGGCTCCTTAGCTTAGTATACATTTTAAGCTTGAAGAAAAACGAAAACACAACTGCGTATAATCTATATCTACATAAATATCCTGCAAGCTGCCTTTCGGCGTGTGGCAGGGGGTTTACACACCAACACCAATAATAAGTTAATATAACATGGTTGAAATAATTGGTATATTCAATAAATACACCGTACTTCGTAACTTCCACAACATACTATTTTGTGGAAGTATTTGTATAAGTTACGAAGAACGGTGTATTTATTGAACTTTGTCATGGCCTTCCACGACGTCAGGCCAACTCATATTGATTATAAATTGGTATATTACTTATGGTATATTACTACTTGTACTATAGAGTTTGTACCCGTCACTGTTCTTACAGTGCCATTAACGACAGTTAATTTCAGATAAGAAATATCACGAAATTCTCTCAACCATAAACAATTTTCATGTTGATATCGAAAGAAATAAAAATTATATGGCTGTGACAAAGGAATCGCGCAATTCATAAAAATATGGAACAACGACGTCAGCAAACATAATCCCCAAGCAATGAATGACAACAGCACAAACTATAGCCGTCGCACTTATGTACGAAGAAGCCTTTTTTATGACAAATGGGAACCGATCCGAAGAGTGGTTTGGAGGTAAACGAGGACATTCGGGGGGTAGTAATTCAAGAGTTGGCTTCGAGAAAGAAGCATCGCTCCTTTAGAAAGGAAAAAGGGAAGCCAATGTTATCTCCACTCATCTCTTTCAGGAGGTAACATCTCACTCGACGAGGGTGTGGAAGTGAGAATGGGTTTGTCCTTTCTCTCCCTTTGCGCAGGGCCGGCGGGACATGCCTACTCTCTCACTGACTCAGGGATGAGCTGCGGGGATGGTGGTCCCCGAGCCGACTTGATGCATATACATAACCACACACCGCGAAGGCATAAAGCCTCGCCTTATTGTTGCCTTTTCCTGTTTCAGCTAAATCAACAATGTCCTCTCGGCGTATTGTTAGGTTCGGGATATTCAGATATATTGTTAACCGTTTTATTATGCGATAATCAAATTATTCAGGACATTCAACAATGTCATTTATGACGTATTGTTACAGCTAGGCTACGCATTGTTACACGTTCACTCTGTCGCAAGAATGATTTTAAATTCCCAAGGAGACATAGACGTGAAAGAAAGACTGACAGGACCGGGACTCGAACCCGCATCTTCCACTTTTCGGGTGATTGCTCTAGCCAATTGAGCTAACGTTCTAGAACAATTTGCGATTTAGACTTAGACCTTGAGACATGGTCCGGAAAGTCTTCCAAACGGTATGTCTACTTGTTCTAGCTCGAAAACTCAATTGGCTAGAGCAATCACCCGGATGCTGGAAGAGTTTCGACACCGTCAAAATTTTTCATGTCCGTTCTCATTTGGAATATTCCTAGGCCTACTTCTTAATGTTCAAAGTTACTTTTCGTCCTTTTCCTTATCCATTTTATAATTGAAATACTATTGATATCGATTGCTAATACATTGTAGTAACGTTTTTATTCGTTTAATCTGTTGAATTATTCTTTGGATGCTCGATATTATACTGGCATATTTGTCAACTTAACCATTCAGTATATAGTATATTTTACTATACCCGAATTAATTCAGAATCTCTTCATTTTATTAACATCACTTCTAACTTTCAATTCTTACTTCTGAAGGTCTCCAAGACTCTTTCCGATTTTCAAGAATAACCCTCCTTTAACTGCTACCCCCATTTTTCCTCCCTTCCTTCCTACCTGCCTGCCTCTCTGTTGGCTGTAGTTATTTTGTGTTTATGAATACAAATATGCGTGAAATTCCATTCAATTCAAAATCTTTTGAACGAAAATATGAAAATAATACTTGTAAATGTATCAATATTTTCAAGGAATCGGTTCCCAGAATACATTCCAAATATGTATTGGAAACATTGGCGTCGTAATACAAAAGATTTGACATTCGTTTTCGTCTTCAGATTCATCCCCAATTTCCGCACATAGATGGGAATGTTTGTTGCGTCATTTGACAAATAAATAACTCGGGAGTCCCTTTTCGAATACCAAAATATCTGTTTTGATGTTCTGAGTTTATCCTTTTATTTGCTTTTTTATGAAAAACCTTTTTCCCTTTTTATTGTGCTGCCAGGAATGAAAACTGCCCTGATTGAGTTTCTCATGTTGTAAATAACAGTCCGAAATACAGAGGCATTTGCAAGCAAAACGTAATTAAGAAGGGAATTTTTATATACATGGCTCAGCACGTGGGTTTGTATGAGATTCTTATTTTATGTGACCCCCTAACCAAACTCAGAGATCGCGCAGTTTTTGCAGAGATGCTCATTATTGAATTTCCGCAAAATTCTGCTTTTATATCCAAAGCAATCTCGTGCTCAACGTCAGACCAGTCAAAAACCATCGATAAGAAATGTACGCGAAGTTCGTACTTCGCTACGGCCATTTGTATTTCCTTTGCAACGTTAATTGAAAAACAATTACCGTATGTTAAGAGTAACATATGACTTATAGCCGTGATTCATGTAGTAAAACTGTAAAACATCAATATTTGATCTGATGGATTAATTAAGACACCCCAGAATTTAAATGGAAAATAAATATTTTGCTCATAAGCGAGAGAATTTGCTGAAGAATAATAGTAAAATGATACTATTGTTCTTCTTTAGAATTTTAAAGAAATATTCTGTATTATTCGTGATAAAATAACGTAGATTCTACGGTCATTGAAGTATGGAACATGCAACCTCGGCCCTGCTGGTTTATTTACAGGAATAAACATGAATGCCATCGTCCAGGACGAAAACTTTTAACTAGTCTTTACGAATTCATCCAGCAATGGAAAGTCTATCTGTTAAATCTATATTAGCTTTTAATTACATTTACGTTTCTAAATGTTTTCTTATGAGAAAATACATTAGTTCGACTTCGATAACCGCCTTCGTCAAGGAGACCGATTATGGAAAGAACAAAATTTTAAACAATCTCCGCGTATATTATCAAAATTCCGCTATTTCCAATGGGAGACACGTTTCTATAAGAAAAGTAAGAATCTGTAAACAATATCTCTTACTTTGGTTCTTATCTCGGTTTCATGGGGATTCTATTTAAAATTTATTATGTAGAAAAAATGAAGCCTGCATTAGATATATCGAACTCTCTATGTGTGTATTTCTAATGTCTGCTCATTCGAAGAATCTCATAATAAAACATACGCAGCATATTTTCTCGTGGCAAAGGTTAGGTAAGCGAAATCTGATTGAAATCGATGGGAAGCTCAGAAATCAATGGCCTACATATGGATATGTAGGTGTTTGGACAATGAAAAGTTGAAAACATTTTTTCTTAATGATATTTTCTCCATTCGTTGCTGAGTTACGGTTTCCCACGGTATCGCATCTGAAGTTAAACATGATATTTTCTAGGATAACGATGTCTCTTTCGTGAAGCGTTTATGCACCAAACTCCGTTTGGGGTCAACAAAACAGCGGATCCAATCAGAATCGTAGCAGATGCACGTCTCCAATCAGATGCAGTAAATTCCGATAATTGGACATTCATGATATCAATTCCGCCACGACTTGGTATCATCCTAGGTAAACAAGAGAGTCATTTCTGCATCGAACACTATTACGAAAACTTTGGCTGTGACGTGGACCTTCATTCCCTCCATTACATGTTTGTATTACGTGTCATTTTCGCATCTTCGTTGCAAATTCCGACACTTCTTCATTTTGAGTCTGTATATCTAGTTGCGATGTGATTAAATATTCTCTAAAATTAGAATCTACAGCTTAGGCGTATGATTATTCATCTTAAATTCCACCCATATGTTCTCATCACCCTCTACAGATATCCTGACTTTCTTTTCTCCATGTATTCGTTCTTGTACACAAATTATTTGTTTGTTTAGGATCTTTACAAGTCGAAAAGAAAAGGTTTTGATCATGTCATCGCACCGTGATATTTTCCGTTCCTGTTTTCGCTCCGGTTCAGCAAAAAAAATTATATTTCGGTTTCTTCCGCTTTCGCTCCTTCTAACCTAGTCGAACCGGTTATATCCGGCATTTTCCTTTCCAGTTTCATTATCTCTAACTTTCTTCATTTACAGTACTTTACTCTATATTTTAGAATAAAGATGCTGTAATAGTTAGTTGTAAGTCGTTGCACATGTTTAGTAAACTTTCGCATTGATGGGAGCCGGAAATTGGAAGAATATGAATCACGGTTTTCAAGAATTTCAATTTTTTTCGGTTCGGGCTCTGTTTTCATTCTGAATGAATTGACTGTATTTTCGATTCCAGTGCGACCTCCTGATTTTGACTGAAAAAGTATAATAAAAGCAGAAGAAAAGGGATTAAGGTTACTTTGCACGTAATTGCAGGTGGGAAAATTCCCAACGGAAAACTGAAATGAAAAATGTCTGATAGAAGCGAGACTCGAACACGGAATCTTTTGCTTCCCGCGCATATATGCTTTATCCAATTAAGCAAGAACATTCTGATTCTATTTGCAAGGGACCAAATCAGCGGGTCAGAATGATCTGGCTCTAAGGGCTTGTTCGTTAAAAACATCCGCGTGAAAAGCGGAAGATTTCGGGTTCGAATCCCGATCTTGTTGGACTTAAATAATGTCCGTTTTTCCTTGGGAATGACAAAAATAATGGGCGCGAAGAATTTAATAATAATGATGATAATAAAACGTCTTCCTTAAAGGGGAGGAATGTAGAGGGAAGAGGGGTTGCGGAAGAAAGTATCGTCTTTATTCGACGATATTATAATTTGCCATTTAAATACTGAATTTCAAAGAGTAATAATCAATAGTACAAGCAATTTACAGTATAGCAAGTCATTTAGCTTTACAATGTACAACAAAAAGAAACATGCCTCTTATTTATGAGCGAAAAATTGAATTTGGCCTACATCACAGTATTTTTCAATTGCGATTATTGCAATTCCGTTCATATATCAACTTATACGAGCTGATGTTTACTAATTATCTAGTGCCGATCCTAAACATCCAGTAAGTGGACCATGACTGTCCGTGAGGAGGACAAATTTCAAACACTGAAAATGAAGTTCTTACGAAGTACTCCGGGAAAAACAAAGAAAAAAAATATCAGGAATGAAATAATAAGAGAAATCCTAAATATATGAAAGCTATAAGAACAGACCGAGAGAAGAATATTAAGATGGTTAGGACAAAGGATGAAGCAAATGGAAGAAATGCAACTGCTAAGGAGAGTGTTTGAAGAGAAAGAGAAAAGAAAAAGACCAAGAGGAAGGCGGAAGGATATGATTAAAAAAGACATTAGTAGAAGAGTAAAAGAGGCAGAAAAAGTATGGAATGAGTTGGAAGATAATGGCGGTTGCTGGTCCACAGACATCCTACCCCGACAGAATCGGGAAGAAATGAAAAAGGATGATGATAATGAACTTACACGAAAGTACTGTAACATTCAGAATCTAAACTTGTATTTAAAAAAGTTACCATGCATTACCTTTATTACTTGTTAACATGTTTATCGGTGAAGTTCGAAAGTTATACTCGTATTCGTTGGCAATCCATTACAATTACCTCAGCGGTATGTAATAATTACAGGAAAACATATCCCCAACTTATTCGTTAGATGAGTTAAAACGGAAATTTAATTGAAACTGGTATTATCGTCGACCTACATACGTGTATGTATACACGGGCTATTAATTTACCGATAAACAATAAACGTCGCAACCATTGTTTGTGAGATAGCCTAACGAAACAATAATGCACGCTCGCATCGGTGAAACAAAAGTTTGGAAGAGTGAAGTCAACAATCGGCATCCAATAAGCGAGTTAATAAGTCAACAATAGGCGGCCAATAAGCGAGTTAACGTCGCCCCAGGGTGGCCGGGCAGCCGAGGCGGGTTCATTCTCAGTTTCATCAAAACCGTAATCAGACCGGAGCAACTTTTCGGACTTCCCTTTTTCTTTTCGAAATCATTCCCATCGATCAGCCTTCGCAGTCCCACGTCCTTTTGCAATTATGTCCGACGAAAAGAGAATATTTGTATGAAATCCATTAGCCCCGCACAACAGCGCTCTGCCAATGTCCGTTTCCCGTTACTTTTAATTAACCCATTAGCGTTTTTTGCTCCGCCGAAGGGAAAAATGTACTTCCACAGGCGAATGCATCGCTTCAAATTACTGCCGCGGCGGCCGCTAATTTCCGTGCGTACAACACGCGAATCTAATGATTGATTAAGTCTGTGCTTTCGGCACACCACGGCTCCCAAGTTGCAGCGGAGATTGATGGCTCACTTTTTCATGCACCGCTCATCACTTCACTTGTCTCTTCCTCTTGAATCCGCCTGCCCAGGGCCGAATCCTCATGATTTGCGGCTGAAAGAGACACCGGATCCGAGCTGAGGATGTCCTTGGATGAGCAAGGCTCAATGAATTATACCAGACATGAAACCGCATATTTTTCGTTCCGGTTTTCGATGTTTCCATGGTAACGATGCAATTTTCGGTTATTCCGGTTTCACCGAATTGCGTACCGCAGCACATGATTTATATATAACTCCCGTTACTCTGTTATTATTATTTTTTCATTTATACTAAAACTAAATGGGTAAGATGTAAGAAGATACTATATTGTCCAAATCTCGCCCGTAATAAAGACCTTTCTATTCTATTAGAAAGTGAAACGAAAACCGATTTCCGGTTTCGGCTAAGGTTTTAAGAATTTTAACTTCTTTTGCTTTATTCGGGCTTTTTTGTTCAAATATTATTTATCTTCCATTGGATTGACTGACGGCCGTAGACTTTCCTGACAAAGAATATTTATGTTCTGTTATGTACAGAGTATGTTCGGTCAGCTTTGGTGATTTTATATCTTCCTTTCGGATGCAATAACTCTGACTCACATTTTTCTCTTATACTTTTCACGGGTATTCCCCCCTCTGTATGGAGTTATCCTATGAAAGAAATTTTTTCTGCTATCACATAATATTAAAGTTTATTTTAATCCACAAAAAATCATTTCTTAACACTTACATTCTACTCGAAGTCATTGTTTCGCATGTGTGAAAATATAATGAGTATAAACGGAGAGGCAAAGTTTGGGAACCTGTGACCTTAACTTTTTGCAACTACCTCTGTTTTATGTAAGTTTCGTTATTCCAGAAAACATAGATTAGGAATAATTCCCAAGTTTACTTGGTTATTTAATTGTTTTTATATCTCAAATTCGACTTCGGATTGGTTGAGTATTTAAACTAAAGGATATCCAAAATAACTGTACCTATATTCATGAAATTGGACAGTTTTTAGAAAGCTACATTAATTTTCGTCGTGTTTAAAATGATAAGATAAATGCTGAAAGTGATAAGATAATCTTCTTCATGAAGGAAATGTAGTTGTTGATTGTGATAAGGTTTTTTCACAAGTGTTGAACACAGAACTCTATGAAGTGTTGCATTGGGCATTTAGAATCTCAAACTAGTCTCCCTAACAGAAATTTTTGGTTCAATTTCGAAGAAGTGTCGATTTTTTTCAGTTTTGTTAAGGTCTATGCTTGATCGTACCCTTCTTACCTCCTCATGTGTGAATCCAGTTCTTTTAATTATATTCACAAGTTTACGAATCGCTTTGTCTGTATTTTTTTTAATTTCTATTTTCCTCTTCTGATAAGGGTTATCACAACTAATATCCATCCTGCTGTATTCTTTATTAAGGGTTCTAAAAAAGAATAAAAAGATAAAATAAAATTTTGAGAGAACTGTACATACATACAAAAATAAAATTTATTGCACCTTTAGCACATTTTTAACAGATTATACATTAATAGACTTGAGTTTTTTAGGAAGTGTACGATTTCACAAAAATGAATATTTGCTTTCGGACACCCTGGGCTTCCGGATAGCCAAGTTGGTTACGCGTTCAACTTCGGTGAAAGCGGTCCCGGGTTCGATTCCCGGTGGGAGCTCAAATGCGCAAAATGACCTAAGCTGTCGATGCACTTTTAACAATACTACTACTGGGACACCCTGAACAATTCCAACTCGTGGCTTGATTGGTTCATGTGCCTGATTGTAAATGAGGTCTATTTATGCGGACTTCTAACGCATGCGTCTAATTCATGCTGTTTATGCACACATGCTTTAAATTTGGCCTTTGCTTGCACATGCGATGTTTAGGTGTGACTTATACGTGCGTACCTTTGCATGTGGGCAATAGATGGGGCCCATAGATTCTACCCCAACTCAAGAGTTGGGGTACAATTGCTAATTTGGGGGATTTATCGCTCGCAAGCCGGCCCTGAGTGAGACACTTGAGGGGGCGCCTTTCCACTTCCGTCCCCGATGAATTCCCACGCCGAGCTTCGAACCTAAGGTCACCTGGGAGGGAGGAAATCACACCGCCGTCATCCGACCCCTAATTTGTGGGTGGCAGGTGTGTAGGCCAGGTGCTTTCCTCAAAGAAGGGCGAACATGAGGAGTTACTTAGCGAAGGCTCTCTCCTTCTTATCGATCCAGGCCTCGCCCACAATTCACAGCGCAATCTGATGCTTCAATTCCGTTCTTTCGGCTGAAAATTCTCACCAGGTACATTTCTTCCTAAGGAATTCATCCCGTCAAATTCACTCCATAGGAATGGGGCGCATCCGTTATTTATTATACGCAATTTTCCCGAATGATTAATGAAATACATTCAATAAATTCACATTATTCGTAGTTCGTATTTTAAAGTTAATGTTACCGCATCGTTCATCGAGATTGAAGTTTCGACAAATACTAGGACCTGCCTCATAATTAATAATTAACCCTTTAGCTGCCTATTTTCATGCTAAGCTCTGAAAAGTGTTAAATATCCAGGAAAAAATTAATTTCATATCTTTTGATTGAAATTTTTTTCTGTGATAGACTTCTGCATCAGGAAAGAGCGAAATTAACTGAAAATTTGTTTATTTAACAATATAATAATATTTATTAACGTTAAAATCTACAAAATAGAAAGTTGAATTTTTTACAAATTAGAATACCGAATTCAGCGTAATAATGGACTTTAATGTTCACTTTATGGAACGATAGGATTGTATTACACGACACTGCATATATTCTTTACTTTAACAAACCATTATATTATCGGGCATTAAAGAGAAGATCAGATTAAGTCCATTTTAAGTACACATTATAAAACTGGGTCAGTTTCCATAGCTTCTATTGTTGCGAGAATCAGTTTCGTCGCATCAGATTCATCATCAGGTCATTGCTGCCGTGAATTTGATCGATGCAAATAATAAAGATTAAAGTCTGATGAAGCCATAATACCTGGCGAAAAGTCTATTAGGCCAGCATAGGCCTTACTCGCTTTCGATGTCTTTCCTTCAATTGCGCTTTTTAGGAGTTACAGGAGTATTTCTGTAGTAGTATTTTTTTAAGTGCTTCGACAACTTATTTTGCACATATGAGACCCCACCGGAAATCGATCCCGGAACCGCTCTCACCAAAGGTGAACGCGCTCCACACTTTGTTATCTGGGAGCCCTTTAAGAATCCCGATCTTCAAGTTTTAAATGATTGGTTCCTTTCTCACTTCCGGTTTGATTGTTCCAGATTTAGGTTTTATTTCCTTATAAGAATAATTCTAACGTGTTATTCAACATTGTTGATAGTGGCACCGAATGCACTTATCGTCATTTTCCTTTACTTAAGAAATCAAAGGGAATTGACGCACACCGTGTCTAATCCTAATAATCGAGTAGTACTTAACTGTACTTTAAACTGAATTGCCTTTTACTATACAGTAGTGAAATCGTGTTTCCGCAACCTGAAACACTATATACCAGAGAGCAATGCACACACGTTACTGCATACAGGGTTACTGTAAACAGTATACCACTCTGTGTCCACCGCTTTCAGCAAACTCCGAGAAATGTTAACGTTTCTATTTCGGTACATCACACTTTTATGCTCGTATTTCCTACTCGTAGGGAAAACGCGGCGTTTCATCCTTCCGTATATAGGTTTGGTGAGAGGAATTCGTGGCGTAGAAAAAAAGCAGTGTTTGTCCACGGATCACTTGGCTGTCACCGTCACGCCCTCGGATGCTAAGAGAAAGGGCGAAAGAGAGATGTCTGCAGCAATGAATGCATTGCAAACGCCATTCCCAAACGTAAGCAAAGTCAAGCGAAGGCCTTTTCCAAAGACACATTCTGCCGGTTTCTGCGGACGAAAATTTCGGATGTTATAGCAACCGCTTCCGTGATACAAGGGAAAGAGACGAAATTACTTGCAACTTGATGAGTGTCAATGTATGACGTTGTTGAACAGAGTGAAGAAAACTATGAGCACGATTGCTATTTTTCCGCTATGTCCTAGACTGTCCCAATTAGGATGCATGGTCCCGATCTATAGTTCATTTTGTCCCGGTTTGAATGAAAAAACTCCATTTGAGTGGAATCCGATAGAATCTGATGCATAAAAGATGAATGGTAAGAAAACTAAAATGAACCACTTTGTGACGATGCGCATACTTTATGGTAACGAAAACTCAGAATTGCCAAAAGCATTGTTTTAATACGATGATGTATCCCATTCCTTCCACCGTTATAAATTGCACACCATAGATTCGTTTCATTCTCGTAATTAACTGCATACTTGTGAAGTAGTTATAAAACCTAGAGGCTTAGGGCACAAGAACTTTTAGAAGAATTGGACGAGGAATATGGACGAAATTACTGCAATATACTTTTTCTTGTGATGATAAAGCACTAAATCTATCTCTCTAGATTCGGTGGTCATTCTCTGCTAAAACTATATAAATAAATTCAAATTTATTTTACGTTTGACTTTGGTGAAGGTGGGACTCTATTTTTGCATAATGACATCAGTTGTCGAAGCACTTTTAACAATAATAATACTCAGATTTATAAATGTTAATAAATCGACGACGAAAGTCTAGGACATCGAAAATCGTCACCCCTTGTGTTAATTTATGAAGAATTTCGGTTTGCTGCTTTCATTCATTCGTAGATTAGTTTCTTGCTAGATTCTAAAGTATAAATTGAACTTCAAATGCTATGGAATTGATTCTGGAAGTCGTGACATCGTGGAAAAACATCACTAATTAAAAAGATTAAGTACTTTCCGGCAGAATCTTTAATGCACGACCTGTTTTGCATCTTCAGGTAAATATGATAATTCCTGATTATGCTGCGTTGCTAGGTATCAGTATCTCGCTGACGCAATTCTCCGAGTGAAGATTACTTCTGAGAACTATACAAATGTGGAGGTTGCATTCTAGGGGAAGTGTAACTATAAACAATAAAAAAATGCTGATACACTGCTATAAACAAGGTTTTATAAAAAAGTATGAATATATTATAAAATTCACATTTAAAAAAAATGTCACTAAACAATATAAAACAATGCAGACGCTTGTCATTAACAACGCTACTAAATACGGCACAACAATTCACACTTATAACCATAACTACAGTACTACAATACACAGCAAAAAAGTATGTATACAAAGTAAATGCACAATATAAATACAGCGACAATAACGCAAATATATCACGGTTTCAAAACCAGGTCTCAGCACAAATGACAATGCATTCGTTGGACGTCAATTCCTTATGCCTTCTAACCAACGCATGTAATTGCATTCCAGTCCGCCCTCACTTCTCATTGCATGAGCTTGTGAAATATTTCCGCGACCGCACTTGCGGTCAACTGGACTTACTGGTGGTCGCACTCGTTCAGATTGCCATATTTTAATAAAAGCTTGACCTAGTTTTATTCCGAAAGTTGATTGCTTCCCTTGTCGGCCATTGTAATAGGTAACTAAAATTAATCTAATCTGATATTGATAGCAATCCCATTTCTCCTTACTTTTTCCTCTTCTCCAAATGCAACGGAATCACTTCTTCGATATCAAAAATACTTCAATATGAATTCTTTGGCCTTATCAAATTTATTCTGATGCTAAAACTCAATCCATCTTATATTAAGTACGTTTTTTCTGTTCGTGGTGTGGGTTTAAAATACGCGATTCATTTCGAAATCAATCTAGTATTTTGCGCTCTTTCATGTTTTCACAGCGGACACTTATTTTTATTCGATTTGGAATGTTTTATGAATTGTATCGATGGCTTCTTTAATGATAAAAGATAGTTATGTATCGCCAAAGTGGGTACTACTTAATTGTCGATAATTTATGGTACGCGAGAGGAAAGTGAGTGGTTCTAAAGGGAGAGGAAGACCCTGCAAATCTTGGTTGAATGAGATACTGAAAAGATTTAGATAGACCGACGAATAAGAGGGGAATGTCGGGAAACGATTAATGAATGTAACGAAAGATGTATGAATGGAACTAGAGATAAGGAAGTAAGGAAGAGTATTGCGAATAAACGAAGGAAAAAAAGGTTTTCATCGCAGAAGGGAAGCATGAGTTATGTTTATGTATGAAATATGTATAAATGTGAGAGCAGTTATCACATTTATTGCTCCGGTATCACTGAATAATTTAGTACTTGTCGAGAGCTGTTTTATTCCTTCAAATATTTCGGGTCAAGAACATCTCTCAATTGGTAACCCCGGCTGTCTGGGAGTAGCATCTGTGAGGGCGAAATCCCTCGCATCTCTTCGTCACGCATCCTCAAACGCTCGTCCGTCCGGACGCCGTCTCCCCTCTTCCCCTCCGCGCAGGCGCAGTGGCTTCTGCGCAGAGGCAATGCGCAGACGGCCCTCGGGAGACGGGGCAAAGCGTCCACGTGCGGAAAGGGCTTCAGTGAGAACTGGTTGTCCGAAGGGAGTGTGTGTTCGTGTGTGGGACCCAAGGATTTTTTCACCGTTCCTTTCCCCTCTGTAACAGCCGTCGCTGTCCAAGTCTTCCCGTTCAGTCCCGAAAGTGCGTGCGAAACGAGTGTTTGTTGCAAAGTATTGCGAAAAGTGCATCGGCCTCTTCCCCTAAGTGGATAACCTCGCTGGGAGAGGTAGTGTTTTGTCGTGATTCACGGAAAGTGAATGGTGTGCCACAAGCCAGGATTCTCTCCTCCGTGGATGCTCTGACGCCTTGGACTGGATCGCCTGCCTAAGGTGAGCCTTCGGCCATTGCCGTCTTTCCCCACCTCCACATTTCCGTTGAGGATTTCAAGTGGGAGGCACTCGCTCGCTTTTACATTCACAGTCTCTTACACTCGGTCGTTAGGATGTTTTTCGTCTCTTATTCCGATATCGTCGTTTCCATGGATTCGTTTCCTCGATAATTCATTTTCTACGCAAATTGCTAAAAGTCTCCGAAGAATTGAGTTGTTGTGTTACGACTTTCGCGTTTGTATCTAGCCGTAAATAGGGGCAGGGGGTGCAAAAACCGCTCTATTTTCCCACCCGGTTGCGGTCGCGTATCATTCGCGGATAAAATTTTGAATGGACCATTCCTAACATCTGTTTCCCTTTTACATCTCGCAGTATCTGATCGGCCTACGGACCTGGGCGGACGCATTACATCTGCTACGTCTTCCGAGAATTCATCTCTGAATTTATGGAGCGAATTCGATCATAGTTTTGATCTTCTTTCGTTATCAAAATTTCATCGCGCGTCGAAAAGTATTTTGGTAACTTTTGTCCATTTTATTTGTAACAGAGCGGGTGTATCGTAACCCAATAAAGACGGGGTTGTTGTTATTGTTACCATTGTTGTTGTTCTGCCTCCTGAGGCTTTTCTAGTCCACGGTTATGAAGTCTGCGCGTTGTTGCAGCTTACCCTTCGCTTTCGTGGTATCTCGTATTTCTGCTCTTCGGAAGCCTTCTGAATTCATAGATCGCGTCGGAGGAAACTTCTTTAGTCACTCCTATGTTCGTCTACGGGATGAATTACCTTAGCCAGCTTGGATTGCCTTCGCGGTTGTGTATTCTGGTAGTGTATAGTTGTAGGGTACTGTTGTAGTGTATTGTTGTGGTGTATTGTTGCAGTACAATGCTATAGCGTATTGTTTAGCACTGCCGCCTTCGTCTGTTGTAACATAAGGTAATCCTCGCCGTATCCATTAGCCGTACGTACATTATTTTGACGGTGTGTAGGTATCCGTCCGCTGTTGTCAACTGAGGGCAGTATCAACTTTCTTTCGTGGATCGGGTTCTCCCCGCAATAACCCTGGTCTGCATTGATACTCCGCAGGCCGCCCGCCGGCGTGTGGAAGGAGGTGTAAACATAAATCATATTTGTATTTCACCATCGCGGTAAAAAAAAAACGAGTTTGAAACTACGGAACGTTCTCCTGCCGCTCTAACGATACGCTCATTGTCGGGTCGGCCCAAGTCGGTGGAAGGCGTTACAATTAAGTCTTCCGCGCACGTACTTTTCTCTAATTTATATAACTGCCTTATCCCCGTTTGAACTCCTTTTCCAACTTGCGTCAGAGGGCATTTTAGCACCGCTCGCTGTTTTATCGCAGCTTTTTTTTGAGAGCGAACCACCCTTTCACCTTTTCGAGTTGGCGGATGCAGGTTTCATCTGCCGGATCCCACATCTTGCCCATGTTTTATTAGAGGCTGAAACGTAGCAGCGTCGCTTTCAAACTTTCTCACTGCACTTCTCACCGATGTTACGGCGATCGTTTCTGTTGTCTTAGTTTTCGAACCGAATTATTACTAGTACTCCAAGCATTGCTTGAATGAGTCTATCAGAAATGTTAACTTTTACCTATCCGAGCTTTTCTTATCGTAGACGTCCTCGTAGGAGTTATTGCATTACGGCTGTCTTGATTGTTGATTCTTTGTTTGTATTTCTTTGTTTGTAACTTTTTTCTTCGTTTTCTTTTCTTTTTTTTTCGTTTTTGTAACTGAACTATTTCGGGCCATACGTCATCAACTATTCGAAGTTTTGTTTCGTTCGAATTCAGCATTTATGATGAGTTCTCTACATTTGCCGATCTCGGTGACGGAATGGTTAGTGCGCTAGATTTCGAACGCTGAAGTCCCGGTTTCGAATCCCGGCTAACCGGTATTTTCCAGCCTTAGGCATGGAGGTTTTCGTTCGTGGTTTGAGTCTGTGACAATTCAAATAGTTCAAAATGATATAATTGACGACTCCTGTTTCCATTCAAGAAATAATCGTATTAACAATATTACCAAAGACAGCTGAATGTATCTATTTTTCATTGTTATTTGGAGTACCCAACAGTTTTATAGTTGTCATTGTTTGAAGACGTTGATGGGTTATCCTGACTTCAATTGTTGACAACACAATGATCAGTGCGCTCTGAAACGTTTGTATCACTTAGAACTGCCCTGTGCTGGATTTTAACAAGTTTTTCGATTTATCCGAAGTGAATGTACCATACGCGACTCCGCTAAGTTCATGTGCTCTTAAATTCCTCACCGAAAGGCAATTCTGTGCCTTGATAACTCACTCTCTTTACATCACCAGTAACTTTTAATGGACGCTACGGCTTAATTCAATGTTTTTTCTTCGCCCGTTCTCCGGCGAGCGGTTTTATCGCCTTTTTTCAACGCATCCAACTTTATGGAGGCGATCTTCTTCCATTCGATGGCTGAAGGTGACGGAGGACTTCAGCGGCGCTCGTTTGGTGCAGCCAGGTATCGTCCTTGGGAAAGAGATGCCCCTCTTCGGAAATACTTGAGAAATCTACGGAAGAAAAAATGGTTACAGACTAAAGAAAGAACCGTGTGCTAGCTCAGATGGCTGTCGAACTGAATTTTGCAGGTGAAAAGAGGAATTGAGTTTCATTTCATGATATTATTTTAAGGTTTTTGTGGCTGTATAATTTTAACTAGCGTAGCATCCAATGAGTGGAGATGGGTTGCTTAGCTATGCAACGACAGGTGGAAGGTACGAAGACGTCTTCGGAGATTAGTGTTATCTACTTGAGAATGACTTTCGGAGGATTAAAATAGTGGAAACGACTTCAAAGGCGAAAAATAATGAGTTTCCATCAATACCTGTTTATCTTTAAATTACTTTATCTGTGGAAGAAATTCAACGTATATTTTTAGATGAAAAATGGCATAGAACTTCTTCGATGTTAGGGTGGCGATGATGAGTTTGCAATAGTAATTTATAGTAGTAGTATTATTTGAAGAACAGCTGTAGTCATTTGTCGCGTATGGGCTTCCACTGGGAATCGAACCCGGAACCGCTTTAACGGAAGGTGAACGCGCAACCCACCTAGCAATACGTATAACGACGTATAACCTTCACTGTTGAGTATATGATCAGATTCATGAACTGAGATAAACCGCAATGGTGAGGTATATCAGCATGTTTGGCCACCCTGGACCCCAACAAACGCGCAATGTGCCTTAATTGTTAAATTTATCTATTACGAACAGAAATTCAGCAATCTCGGCGCAGGTCATTGTTGCATAACGCCGAATTCGTGGTAACAATCGAATACTGAGTATTGGTTTACATTGCAGTTATTGTTGCAGTGGTTTAGTGCATTGTTATAATTCACTTTATTATTTCCGCCTTTTTCGGACCTTAAGTTGTACTTTCGCTGTTCTATTTCTTGTAATCGCATCATAGCAGTAGCAGTAATTTTAAAAGTGCTCCCACAGCTGAGGCCATTTCGCACGTGAGCCTCCATCGGGAATCGAACCCGGACCGCTTTCTTAAATCGTGTTATTATCGATGAATATATCTAATGCTTATCCCATAACGATTCGATCGTAATTATTCATACGTTTCAATACATATAATATTATATATATACATATGTGAATATTCATAAAATTTCCGTCATCAATGTTTGGAAAGCTTGTTTTTTTTCTTATATTATTAAAGCAAAGTCGTTCCTTTAACGCTTTGATTGCCTTCAACATACTATGTAATTTTCGGTTGATCTTGGAATAGTAAGAAGTTCGGACGAAATAAGACGGAATATTTTTCTTATATTTACTTTGATGGACGGAAAGAAATGATTTAACGAAGACGATTGCTTTGGACGGGTGCGAGTATTGAGTTAGTCCCATAGCCGAGATTGCGTAGCCTTGACGTATCAAAGGAAGAAGGCTCTTTATCGGATATCCCATTTAATTATAGGCGTGAGATAAGTGCTAGTCATCATCTTCGAGAAATGGAATCTTAGAAAACAGATCAGATAAGTGTGTGGTGCAACGGTACTGTTCTGTATTACCACCCACACTGGAGTCGGTTGAATTTGATGCGTTTGAGTGCATTTGAGGCTTCGCAATGTTTATAATTGAGATGCGGAACCAGCGATAGGCCGCGGGCGACTTTCTTGGGCGTTCACTGCGACCTTTCCGTGCCTTCCCGAAATACAAGTCCGTTTTCACTCAATTTTTTCTACAATCTAGTTCATTAAGCATATTGGAAATAAAGTGAAAAATATTGTAGTTAAGTTAACTTTGTGACAGAATCGGTCTTTCTTCGTTCAGTGACGATGTAAGAATGAATGAATGTAGGTCATACTCAGGGGTGGATTTAAGCTATCAGAGGCCCTGGGCCCAAAGATCAGACTGAGGCCCCCACTTGGAATTATCCGAGAAAATTCTAATTTTTACATATAATACACCATAAATCCCATAGAAACTTCAGTCGCTCCACTACGGCAAGAATACATAAAGTTTTGAATTACAATAGTATTTTAAGTGTAAATTATAAATTGTAAATAAAGTTTTTAATTGCAATAGCGTAGTATTTCTATAAATTACAAAAAAGTATGGATCTTACAATCAAAAATATCTTATAAACGTATTAGGTAGACTTACTCAACAAATATGAAATTCTTTCTTGAAGCAAGAAACAGGAAAAAATGTCACTGAAAAGTTATTCGCAGTCCTATTAAAACCCTCATATGGATGAGCTAACTCCGTATTATATATCCGGTCCTGGTCATACGTCTCTCAACTACCGGTAAATTCATCCTTCCAATGCGAAAGGGTCTCTCACCTCTAGTTAATCGTTTTGGAATTTCCACTAGTTTTTCATTAATTCTCAATGAACAATACCGGGACAGCCATACAAATCCCCATGATCCCAATGAAACTGCCCAACTTTAAGTAAATATAAACATGTGATAAAGCCAAAATAAACGTTAGTGATAAACAAGTGATATCAACTCCCAGCGTGGGACTGAGGGGAACTGTAGTTGTCCCAATACAGAGACCGGATTGTATTCCAAAAACATACGATAACTAAACGCTTATCTTGCACCTGATGATGACACCAGACCTCGAAACCTTGGGTCGTGTTTTTTTGGTTGGTGTATACCGTAGAAGTATTTTTTCCTCGGGATCCATTTGAGATCACGTACGTAAGCAATTGTGTTAGCGATGAATGGCTTCGTGATAGGGAGTGCTGATTTGTGTCTATGGAAGCAGTTCTCTAGGGGAATTAAGAAGTTTCCTCTTTTTAACTGAGCTTTGCGTAGGAAAAAGCAAGTAGCGTCGCTCGTTTGCTCCCCTTGATAGCAAATGGGGAGGGAAATGAAGGAAAAGCGAAAGAATGTGACTCGGGAGTCGAACCGGGATATCCCTGATGAGATTTTAGAGCCCTCCAGGCTTTGCAATTTGGCCGCAATTCGTGAGAACGACTTTCAGTGTTGATCCATATATGTAATTTAGTGAGAGTGTTTGTTTGCCCAAAACTCGTGAACAAGAAGTTCCAGAACTTTCAAACTCTGCATATTAATGCGAGGGGAACCTCTTAAAGGTGAGGACTACCGTTTTGTTTACCTAGTAGTTCCGGGTTCGAATCTATTCGGTGTTTCGTCTTTGTGCAATACTACAGGTGAAAGTCGGAGTATCTGCATGCAGAGTAATTTTCTGTTAAGTGATTGTTTACTGACTGACTGATTTAGCCTATAGGGAAGGGAAGTCCATAATCGTTCCTATAATTTCTTAGAAATATAATTTTCGGCTCGGAATCTCCGAAACGAACCGATAAAATAGAGCCATTTTAGTTATAAGTCTATGGTTTGAAATGGGTGACTACAGGCTTGTTGAAGTTAGCTCTCAATGGGATGAATTGTTAATTATAAATTGCAATATTAGATTATGAAAGAATGCAGTATAGGTTGCAATTAATTATGAAAGAAACACAATCTATTAGCTTCGTTAGATCTGATTCTGGTTATGTTACCATGTCTTTATTTATGACATATTTATCATTTGTCTTTTGGTACGGGATTGAGAGAAATGCATCTTTTATATACTTTTGTCTCGATCTTGCTCATGGTTGTGGGGATACCAAAGCTACTGAGGTATGAGTGACCCTAAATAATGTTATTGATTAAGGTCCTCTTTGAATGCTACGAAAATTGTTACTCGTATAGTCATTGTGCTTCATTTACGTGGACTTGTTCAGCGTTTCAGCATTCTGGCTCAGAGAGGAAAGGAAGGGCCAACTACCTCAATCCTCATCTTGCCTAGTAAGCCTCATTTCCTTCAGATATATCTTCGTAGCTGATGGTAGAGTGGATGAGATCTCAACCGGTGTTCATGCTGAGTGCTTTACAGACAGATATCTGACTCCAATTATATATAGATTTCTGAATCTATTTTGTATTTTCAACGGCGATATTGTATCAACATTAACTGAGAAGCAATGAGCGGATATTAACTATTTAAATGCAGATACCGTAAAAGTTTGTCTCTTTTCTTTAATTTTTCCATTCCATTGCCTACATACGTTTCCTATTTAAATTACCCGTAGAGAAGCTTAGTTAGTATCTTAATAGGTATCGATTCAGATGTAATCCGTTCGGTCTTTGTATTGGGAGACGGTGGCATTGCGAGGTTTCCTCGGATTTGATTATTTTTCTCGGACGTGTAACCCACTTAGCAGATGCCAGGAAAGGTTGTGAATGAAGGTTTTAATCTGTAAGATTTACTAGAAAGCTTCTTCGCGTAGGTTGGCGACCTGAGAAGTCAATCGACTGGATATTTCGTAAAAATCTTCTTAAAAATTGGGAATGTACGCGAGGCGTTGCAAAAGTTCCAGAAATCAAGCCTTTCCGGGACTGCGATTGTTTCAGTCTGATGTAAGACCGAGATAATTGTTTTCTATTGCTGCAATTATCGTCTAACGATATGAATGTCACAACTAAGGTTTCTTGTCGGAAACATTAAGTGTTTTGGGAACTTTTTGTGCACCCAACGTACCTTATACCCAATGAAAATTAGCCGGAGAATATTATCTGAAACTTTCGAAAACAGAATTTCCCAGGCGTTACCTCAGCCTGAAATTCACGGGAAAAAGTACAGAAAATTGACCTTTTATTTTTCTAGTAAACTAGAATGTCTGTCTTTATGTGTAGTATTCATCCCGATGGCCGGTTGGGACCTCATCCCCTCTACCATTAACTACGAGGAGCTATGAGAGAGAAATGAGGCTTACTAGGCAAGATGAGGAGTGAGGTAGTTTGCCTTTACTTTCCTAACGGAGTCTAAATTCAAAAAGAGGAACAATTCCACGCTTATTTACTATAGGAGTAAAACTTTTCGTAACATTCCACGTGGAAAAACTTTAATTAATGCCATTATCAAGACAGACTACAAAATAAATTTTTCTCCATCCCACTCCAAAATTCGTTAGTCTGGATCTAAAAATAGCTAAAAATTTTCTTTCCTGAAAATGAATTAGTGATCGGGATCATATGTTATATAAATTACATCATACGATTAATATCGTAGATAGCGTTGATTAGGAGCGGTGTTTGTGTGTGCCGAACGCCCTCATTCATTTCGCAGCTCTGTAAATTTCGGTTTTGAATGAACTTCCGCTTTATTTATGGTCTCTGGAAGACGTTTAGGTCCTTGGAAGGACGAATAAGGAAAGAAAGGAAGAATGGTCAATCTCTTAGGATCGGATCGGCTTAATGAGAAGATTTCATCATCCGAGAGCGATCCGCCAAAGTGCTGCCCTTAACCGATTTATTTGGCATTTGCTTCTCTTACGAGGAAACTGCCACAACTGCTTTTCAAGAATTTCTTCACTACTTGAGCTATTCTTATTCGATTTGCACTGCTTTTTTGTAACTCTCCTCCTTTCCATAATTACTTCTACTAAACTTATAATAACAATAATGATTTATTTTACTTAGTAAAACCTTTCAAAATACTATTATTTGGTAATACCAATTACTATATCCAACACTATCAAATAGATATTCGTCGAATGAATTATAACACTTGTTTAACAGTATTTTTTTAAGAATGTCCTGAAATATTTGTTTGCTCGTATCGTATTATTGCCTGAATGTTTTAGGAATTTAATTGTAAATCTTTTAGCCCATGTAATATGGGGTTCTTTCAAACATGCTAAGACGATGTATCGGATACAATAAATCATTGTTTCTTCTGGTGTTAAAGTTGTGTAGTGATTTGCTCTTTTCGAATACATTCTTATCTTTATATACATTCATTACTAATTCATTATTATGAATGCAAGGGAAAGGAAGAATTTTGAGTTTTCTGATAGTTGGTTTACATGAGTCTCTGTATTTGGAGAATGTCATTTTCCGCGTTATCATTTTTTGTATTTTTCTTCGTCTACTCATTATTTTCTTCTGTTACTCCAACAACCAAAGAAGATTTATGGAAGCTGGCTTAGTTTTCGATTCAAGGCTATGCGGAAGGGGCGATCCCAACCTCGGGTAATTCTTAGTACTAGTAATTTTCCTAGTTTGGCATAATTAAAATCATATTGTTAAGTTTTTCCATTATAACTTCACGTTCATATTTGTCTCGATGAAATGGCATTTGAAAGTCAACTGGAGATGAGTTCATAAAGAGATTGTTTTATATGCCCCCCTTGGGAAGTAGCGCCTTCCCCCCTCGTGGAGAGATTCTAGACCCTGTTGAGTTGTAGTGTTAGGATTGAAAATTTTAGTCCATTTAAGTGGAATTTACTGCTATTGACCAAAAATTCACATTAATTAGCTCTCACAATCAACTCAAAGCATCAAAAACCCAAAGAGAGATCCCTCCCAATTACTCAATCAATAGCATATGCTAACACCGTGAATTATAGAACTGACATATACCTCTGATTGTCATCGTTTTAATTACTCCACAGGGTGTGCGAAAATTATTCAATTATGTATACAATCTCTGAAATATACAGCAAAGGAATGAAATACGTTCTAAAAGGCCATTAAAGCTGTCGTAAAAGCTGCCTCAAGCGTATATTCTTTGGATTGACGTTTTGATTCCTCGAAGTTTTCCTTAAACATCGATTCATTTTTCCTATAATTTTATCGATCTGGTGATACTCTTTTTTCGTGTTCTCGAGGAGTGTAATTAACTGTCAAATCGTCTGTGGCATATTTCTTTCCACTTGAAATTGCCACAGCGGTGCGTGTAAAGCCGTCGATGTTGGAATTCGGCGGTGTGGACGAGGACTTTGAATAATATTTGCCGCTTATCTCTCCGACATCTGCTCACTTTCCCACGATTTTCGCCACGATATATCGATTGCCCCTCTATTCATAGATCTATAGTTATTTGCCCCAACTTAGATCACGCGCCTTAGTCCGCATCAAAATTGACCGCTGCACTTTCCATCTCTTACCAACACTTTCCATTGCCCGGCTCGTGGGCTCGCTGTGGTACATACTAAATCAGCTTTCGTCCGTAATGTTTGTCACGAACGGCATCCGATGATGGGCCACCCTTAGGCGAGGTCAATGTCCGTTTTTTTAGGCTCGACTTGCAGCAATCAATAATCAGTTTTCGTTTTAACAATTGTTAATTTCAACCGCTAGTCATTCTTTCGTAAGCCAGTCTTCGTTTCAACAATTATTCAGTTTCGGCAATGTCTTAGTTTCGCTAAACAACTATCTTTCAACAATCAGTCCTTATTTTCAACAGTATCTTTCTCTCATTGTTACTTAACAGTGCTTTCGTTACAGTAGTTGCTTCCTTCCGCTGCGATGTCAGCAACTTAGTGTCAAATACTTACAGTAATGAGTGTGTTACTAGACCGCTTGCGAAGCTACGTAATCGGGAATCTGCGGAAGTTAAATCTCCTGTACATTAAATATGAAGTATTTAAGCCCCATAAGAACACATGCATTTTGGTCTGGATACACAACTATATTGCAGATGATTTAGCAATTCGCAGTTGTTTCGTTATGCGAACAGTATTAAATTAGTTATATTTCGTTACTACAAATCATTCTTGTAATGCCGCCCCATAGAATGCTGCGCCCTGAGGTGGTAGTCTCTCTTGCTGAAGTCGGCCCTGGACACGATGTTGGTTGTATACTTCGCCAACAGGATTCAAAGCATGCTGTAGTAGGTTTAAAGTGCGTTCATAGCTTTCACGCCGTTTCCTTTTAGCGCCAAGTAAATAACCTTCTATCTACAATACTTCCCACTCTTCCCCGTCCTTGCAAACATATTTCGCCTTAGTATATCTTTACGGCGGCGTTCGCCTTCACAACGAACTGTCTTTCATTCATTATCCACTCACACTATCGCCTCTCCAGTTCTTCTCCCCGAGCGCCCCAATCCCACTGCGCGATGTGTTACTGCGTGATTCTTTGTAAAGAATGCAGCTGCTGCAAACCTCAATCCCTCCGCCATTAGCCACCGAAAGCATTGGAGAGGGAATGAGGCTTACTAAGCGAGATGAGGAGTGAGGTAGCTTACTTTTGATTTCCTCGGTGAGCTGGAATGCAATGGAAAAGTCCACATAAGTGCAGCACGATGACCTAAATCTTGATAAAAAGAACTCTATGCAATCTTTTTAAAGATATTTCCCAACCCTCTATTGTTTTTATTCCATCTCATAGACGGAGTTTTTGGTGACCATTCCGTCAGTAAATCCATCAGCCCGAAGGATGCAGGGACACTATTAGCAAATTTCGCAAAAGGAGGGAATGAGGCTTACTATGCAAGATGAGGAATGAGGCTTACTATGCAAGATGAGGAATGAGGTAGTTTACCTTTTTTTTTTCTCGGTGAATTAGGAGAAAGTCCATATAAGTTCGTTGACCTAAATCCTTGCTAAAAGAAGTCTATGCAATTCTTTTACAGATATCATCCAATCTTCTTTTGTTTTTTATTCCATCTCATAGATGTATCGAAGCCTTAGGTGAACATTCCGGCAGAAAAATCATCAGCCCGAAGGCTTGCGGGATTCTTTACTATTAGCAAATTTCACAAAAGTAGAGGGAATGAGGCTTACTGTATGAAGCTTACAAGATGGGGAGTGAGGTACTATTCCTTTGCTTTTATTACCGAGTCAGATTACTTTGAGCAGAATAAGTGGTGCACAATTGAATATGACTATAATGACGTATGAATGACACTTTACATAGCATATAATAAGGATGGGTGTTATTCCTCAGCATCCCTCATATCTCAGTTCCTCCCGCACTACCATTGTTATTATGCAGAGAGAGAAGTGAATGAAAGATGCGATTTCCTCTTTGCGAATGAAACATTCCATTCATCAAGATGTGTTTGGAGGATCAACCGCAACGTGTCGCCCCCAAACGTCTTCCCCGTTAATTAAAGCCCTCGCACTGGTCCTGTCGGTGGCCACGGAGTATCCAAGAGAAGCAATGTTGCCACCTTTCGCCTCCGACAGATGGCCGCCGCACCAAACCGCTTTCTTCCAAAGCGAAATCGATTGTGGTGAACGGATTTCTGCTCCACTCCCATAGCATTCGCGAATTTCCCTTTTTTTGCTATGCATTTCCAATCATTCACCTTTGAATTGGGCGTACCGCCCTTTAGGATATTCCCTCGTGCCGTGCTTGCGGAGGGCGGCCGATTAGCTGGTCCCTATCTGTGTCACGCCCGTGATTTCGGTCTCGTTTGGACTCAGGAGGCTGTTCTGGAAGAGTCGCCCTTGAGATGACGGTGGTGCTTCTTCTAGGTCGCCGTAGAGTTCACCCCAAGTAATAAACCGTCCAGCGTATACTCATTTTTCGATAAGAATAACGAAATGGATCTTTTGAATTTGATAAAAAAGTAATTCGTTCAATCCATAGCCTCGTCTCAGTAGCCACAGCTTGCGGTTGTCCGCCTTCTTTGCTTCATTACGTGAGCTTTAATGTCAATATCATAATCCTAAGTGTTTTATGCGGTGCGATATATGTGTATTACGTTTCCCACAATAACGGCTAGTATTATAATGTATACTTAAAATGGACTTAAACTAAATTTCACTTTAAGGCTTGGTATTATGAAGCTTTGTTAAAGTGAAGAATATAGTAAATCTTCTGTACATGCGATGAATTAGCATGGAGAAGCACAATAATCTTCGCTTTAACTCTTAAAATGCTATATAATACTGGGCTCTAAAGTGAACGTTGTGAATGTAAATGAAAGCCCATTTTAAGTATACGTTGTAATAACGGGAATAGAAGTGTATTTTTCTTGTGTAATAATTCATGAATACGTTTATTTTACGTATGTATTTTTGAATTTTCTTTNTCCGTTATATTTTCGCGGCCTTCCCTGGGGGTTTTTTCCAGCAATGTGTGGTTTTTCTTTGTCAACCTTAAGTTGCAAAGATTTTTTCCCCACAGTCTACTCTTTCATTTTGTTTTTCATTAATCTATGTATATATAATAACGACATACGAGATTACTCATAAGAGAGGCCCTCATGGGCCTAACCAATAAAGGGTCGATCTGGCTATCTATCTACTTTTGCGACATACGAGATTAGTTTGAATGGAGGCCCGCATGGGCCTATCCTCGCCAATAAAGGGTTTATCTATTTATCTATCTTTAATTATCAAACTAATCGGTGTGCAATCAATGAAGTTCTTGAGTTTTACTTGGTGGAATTCCATGTTTAACAATAATGATAATCCCATTCCAGAAGTTTAACAATCATGGTAACAATGCATGGAGAGTACGAGTTTTGTTGATCTAATAATTCAGTAAAAGTATAGTTTGCACAGCAAATAACAATGCTGGTATTTTTGGGAGAGATGCTGCAGTCCCACTCTACACTTCACATTTCGTAGGAATCGAATAATTTAATACGACTGTTAACGAAGGAGGATAAATGAAAAATATACAAATAAGGCGCAATATTAAAAATAACTTTGGGATTACGCAGCGTGGACGTATGATTAAAAGTAAAGTTTCGCCGGCGTTACTGGCAGCTTCTTCAGGCGAAGTGTGTCTTCGCCGACGAAACTTCGCTTTTAATCACATGTCGACGCTGCGTATTCCCAAAGTTATTTTTATCGCTCAGACAATACACGGCCTGCGTATAAAATAAGGTACAAAATGTAGTACAATCCAAACGTACGAAAATGCCTTTCAGAAAATGAATGAATGAATGATGAAAGAAAACTGCGTATAATATTGAAATAAAAGGACGAAAACAATGAATTTCGCAGATTTAAATACTGAATATTTTACCCTGAGGATAAAGCATGTATCCATAGAAGATGAACTAGAAAAAATATGTTAAGATTGGAGGGTAAAGAAAAATGCAATAAAATATTGTCCTAACAAAGTACAGAATGGGTGTTGTTTGTTAGCGAAAAGCTATTGTTAATGAAAATAGAATAAAATTTTGAAAAACTGTGTAGTTTTCGACATAGTTCCACCTTCCTCGAAGGACAGCCAACTCACTTTGATTATGCAATCATTTAACTCACATGTTTGTTGAATGGTGTATAGTTTGGTGTATGGGTTAAAAGATTACCTGTAAGTCAATATTCTTTCAAACGTGACCTTACGAAATACTGGCTCCGTAACCCAAGTTATCCGTCACCATTAAAACTTTTTGCTCCTCAGATGACATGAAAATGGTCGCGATGGGAACCAAAAAAACACAAGTTTTATCGCCTGTTTTTTCTGTATCGTATCTAGGATAGAACTCGAGCTTTTGATTTTCGAGAGCGCAGTTTACCGTAGAATCATCGGCGTGCGTAGTCTTCTAAATGTCTGATTGGTGTGTTTGCGTTAGGTGGGGAACGAAAGCTCTCTCAAATGCCCTTCAGACACCCGTCGCCATCTTCGTTAACTCCGTAATCTACTCGAATCCTACGTCATCTCTTCTCATTCAGACTCACGATGCTAATGCACGCCACGGGTTTAATATTCGGGAAAGTAAATCTTCGCTCTGCTTTCTACTAGAAATTAAGTCCATCCTCTACGCTGCGCCACTCCGTTCGTTACGTTTCTCGTAATTTATCGTATTTTATATAACTCTGAGAAATATTAATTCGTGTCTAACATCGCGAAATGTCATATTAGCAAAGTATTCAAGTTTAACCGCTCCCTTGATTATAATCGCCTTTATTTTCAAGTATTAGAAGCTGTTCAATATTTACAGAAGCATATTTTAAAGAATTGGAATCAGTAAATGTATACGTTGCTACCCCTAAAATTTTGGTTGCCATAACAGTTGCTATGATACTTAAACAAAAGATAACAGGCTATTTCGTCTCATTATCCAAAGTGTATTTAGAGGTTCTGCTTTAACAACGACGGTTTCCGTGGTAATAATCCACGAGAGTGCGTAATGTCCGATAAATTTCAAATAAATGGCAATTTAACGACTTAATCGTTCGCAAAACGTTTGAGCATTGAATGAATTAGGCAGATTACTGTTTAAGCTGTCTAATGAAACAAATGCATTGTAAATAAGTTCAGATTTGTGTATTTTAATAAATGAAAGAATGAAACCTTGAAACCTGGGGAATCGAAAATAACGCGTAGACCAAATGCAAAATATTATCGGTCCCTGGGTCTTACTATGGTTACGATTATTTTTGGTGGAGTTTATTCACCGCTTAGAATTCTAATTTAATGGACTGCTCACCTCAAAAGAAACTTTTTATTATAGAGAGCTAAGATGGAGGGACGGACGTGGTTAACGAGAATGGTACGAAGGTTTTTCGTTTCCCTCTCTTAATGCGAGTCTGCGTATTTTTATTGCTTCCATCCTTATCTGGGAGGCATCCTTGGAGGTAAATTGTCAAAGATAATTCAAACATGTATGTCCATGAACACGTTCCGTGCAGAAATGACGTACACCTTCCATCTCTAAGGTGCATGTCATTCGTATTTGACGTGGTTCGCATGTAAACTAAATGCAGGTCATTTGGATGTCCTTGAGTAGGAGGTGCATATGGCAGGTCATAATAGTTTCGTCTCCTTCCTTTCCTTTATTTGTCGTTTCCTGTTCGTACCGTCTTAATACTTTTATTTCTTCCTTCCTAATTCGTTATGGTTAGCCACATTTGTCCGATTTGGATCGTTTAAAAGAATCACAAGGCAATGTGACGCAGTTGTCACCGTCTACATAGGCTTCGTAAGTACGGATGTATTTCGCATTTACCCTTTCCGACACCATATTAGATGTCTTAGGCTTCGTCTTAATACTTAATATTCCGCTGATGTTAATCAGCGTTCGTCGCGTGGATACACAAACGATGTCTCCATGGGAGACTTCCGGCAGAAAAAGCACCGCATCGGCATCTTGTGTCTGCCCTTAAATTGATCTTCTATCCCTCGGAGGCGTTTTAGGGGCGGAATGGCCTTCATTCGAATCGGCGGAACAAACGCTCTTTGTCCCAGGGCCGGCTACCGTCTCGGGGCGCTGATGTCAAAGGGTCGTCGGGGATCGAGTATAAATAACGAATATAAGGCTAAATTGAGGAATATGTTGTAAAAAGTGACAACGTGCCTCGAATAACTCTAGGTTTGTAGACATTTGTTTTTCTTTTCCTTTTCTGTTAAGAAAAAGTGTTATAGCGAAAGTTTTCAATTGGAGGAAAGTGATCGTTACAGAGGAAAGTTGATGAGGTTATTAACTTGATACAATTTAAAAAGTTGTGTGTCGAAGGACAAGTGATTTCATGGACGTTATTTATTGATGAACAAGTACTTTTAACAATAGCAATTCTCATAATGTGACTTAAAAATTGTATTCACGTACCTGATGTATCTCATATCATCAGGTATATTCATGTGATTAAGTGTTGTGAGTGTTGCCTATGGGATGTTTTTCGAGGTGTTTCCCTTAATTATAGAGCAAATTCCAGGCATATTACAAGTGTATTGTATTATCTATTTCATATTCATATAACTTTACGTACTTATGTAAAATTTTTCAAATTGTACCCACTGCCGCCAGGTCGTAAACCTGCTTTTAAATTGTTATAATACTGCGGAAAGTTGTATCAACACCTCAAAGTAAATCATTTTAGATGTAGACCTTGTAATCTTACGTTACAATAGAGGAATTTTAATCATGCGTAACTCTGTAGAACTTTTGATTACTCATAGCAGTCTAGAAGTTTTGTGTAAATCATGGCGATTTATGCACAGGAAGGCGGCGATATTTTGAAATTTCATTGTCATCATGGAGTAAGAGTAAAGACGTACGTTTCCTCAAGAAGTTCAGCACCGGTTACGATTCTTGGTACGTAATTGCAAGCATGAGTACTATAAACCTAAAGATGACTCTAAAATTCCCTGGGAATTTATCTTGTTGTTAAGACCACAAGAACGGATTCCATTTTCTAGAGAGTAATTTATGAAGTGCTCTATCAGAATTTCACTTCAATATTGTTGAATTGAGGAACAGTTAACTTGTTGATTCTGGTAGATTATGGTGGTAACCGTGGAAACCAGTGGGTTGTGATACGAAATCCGGCCGCGGTGGCGGAATGGTTAGCGTGCTAGCTGTTCCAACCCCTGTCCTGTGTTTGAGTCCCGGCTAGTCGGATTTTTCTGGTTGGAAAATGGTTTTTGTATTCGTAAATGATATTGAATATTAAAATGATGTAATATTGGTCTCCTGTTTGCATTAAAGAAGCTATTATGATTGTTATTATTATAAATGGTAATGAAACATTTCAAGAGATGCATTTTTCAGAGCGGGGTGAATTCAGAGGGGAGCGATAGTCCTGTTCTTTTCGATTTTGGAAAGTAATCAATTTACGTAGTCCACAGCGACAAACAGAAACTAAAAAGATGTAGTAAAGTGTTTTTACGATAACTTCACATTCTTGTAACGGATCTTACACGACAATATGGAATTTTACAGTTGATTGGAAGCAAATCAAGGCGGTAATATTTTTCTTTCTTTATGGTTCTATAAGGTGTTATCTTAACCTCCCCCTCACTTGGAGGATTTCCAGGTATTCCCCTGGTTTGAGGTTCCTGGTTCGACTCCTTTTTCAGATTCCCGCGTTTAGTCAAATTTGGTTTCCTTCGACTTGCTTCGGGAAGCATATCCGGAATTCAGACTTTTTTTTCCTCTCTCAACCGTAATGCACTTTACATTTCTAAAGACATACGACGCATCAACATTCTCGTCTGAAAGCACCTCTAGATCCAAGAAGTAAGTTAGCTTCCATCTCGACGAGCGTCGCTTTCTTTATCCCAAGATGGGGGGTGTCAATGGAACCAACTTTATTCCTTTCAGAAAATTTCCCTGAATCTCTCAAATGATCTCTCGGTGGAGGGAAATTTCCGCTTGAAAAAGATCACCGACTCCTGGAAATATTTCATATCAGGTTTTCGCGACGCCCAAGTCCGAGCCGAGCTGTTTAGTGAAATAGTGGGCGACCGTGCCCTTTGACTGAAGATGAAAAAGGGACCATGTCATCGGTTAATACAACCTCATTTTTATTTCGTTTGCTCGATGATCATCGTTCTACCTTAGTAAAATTTCGGGTTATATCATTCTGGTTTAGTTAGGAAAGCAAGGGGAAAATACCTCACTTCTCACCTTACCTGGCAAACGTCACTTACTCATTTTGCTTTTGGAACAGTTTAGGATATTAACAGTATCTGGGTGATGATTCTGCAGACAGATTTGTGGAGTAAGAGTAAGCCAGACGACATTATTGTCACAACAATCATTATTATATTATTGTCACGACAATCGGTTCCCTTATTAGTCATATTTTAGGCTATTTGCGTATCGCCATGTCTGTCAGTAGTGGAGAATGAAGATGTTCATTTCCTCGCTTGAGTGGAAAAAGTCCACGTAAGCACAGTACAATGACTTTTTGCAATGACACTATTCATAGTATTTAAGAAGAAATGACAATAGGTGATCAAGATTGAAATCAAAAGAAATAAAATTCAGTGTAGATTCTTATGGCAATCGAAATACTTTGTTTGCCGTTGGAATTAGCCGAAAACGTCATATTTGAAAGGAACAATCGTTACTATTCTGCGGTTCGATTTTCTGTTGCCGTAACAATCAAGGCCATTGTTGGAGAAGAGTTGGTTTCTTTTTAATCTTTTTCACTGTTGACAAAGAGAAAAATAGACTTAGAGAATCGAACGTGAATTATCGATTATTTCTGTTTATCGAATCTATACTTTTGATCATTAAAGGCCGTTTTTTTTAACTTCACGAAATTTTAAAATGGGAACCTTTGCTCATCAGTTAGTTGATTCAGTTAGTAAATAATAATAACGAGACGTTACGTATTTCAATTGTATACCACTTTTGTCGAGACCTATGCTGATTCATTGTATACGCAATATTTCGACTTCTATGGGTTCTATATTTGGTGTCAGAGCAAAATTCCCGTGGGGAAATGTTTTATTTTTCAGCCCAGACAGCACCTGGTATTTCGTCTGGATTCCCTTTATAATATATCCGCCGTTTTTGGATTTAAGAGTCGCGTTGCCGGGAGACGCTCAAAAGTTTGGGTGTGCGTGGGCTCGAAGGACGGCCCAAACTGGGGAGAAGAAGAATTCATTTCATCAAATTCAATGGGTTGTCTTTCGATTCCTATAAGGCATCGGAAGGCAAAGACAAAAGAGAGAATTTGCCGATTCGGGAAGTGGTTGGGAACGCGCGAGCGCTGATTTCGGTTTCGCAACAATCTTCAATAACTTGGCATCGGAGGAGAAATGTGGCGACGAAAGAGGAGAAACAGTGACCGCATTCTTCAGTGCAGTTTATCCTTTCGTTCTCACGGAGTACTGAGAAAGATTTAAGCGGAAGGATGCAGTCATTCTTAAAGACATTGGAAGCATCGGAGGCTCCCGGATAGCAAAATGGGTGGCGCGGTCGCCTTTGGTGCAAGCGGTCCCGGGTTCGATACCCGGTGGGTGCCGATGTGTGCGAAATGACCCTTGTAGTCGAAGCACTTTTAACAATACTACTTCTACTACTGGAAACATCGCTATTATAGTAGAAATAGGCACAAACCTGTGCTTAAAAGTTGAGAGTTAATGTAGTCTCTAAGACGAAGTCGCGGGTAAATTCGTGTCAGTTTTTGAAATTGGTGAATCAACGGACAATTACAGTAGTACCGGTCTCAGATTAAAAGAATCAGAACAAAATGTATTAATCTGGATGCCTGTCTAGTTAAATTTTACAACACGTAACTTCTGAGAAACGACACATCAAATAATTAATAGCATTAAAGTTTCGCTCAACAATGATCAAAGCCGATCAATTATTGATTTATTTGTCCTTTGTTGCCACGCTTATCTCAACAGAACAGTATTAGTTACGATTGTTTGCATTACATTGTTACCTACGCATCTGCAATGCACATCGTGTATGCATGCACACAAGTAGAGTTGCAACAATCATAAGCTATTATTTCATTTACCTTATTTGCTGCTGTGATGGCTGATTTATCAAATACTTCATTAATTACAGCTCTAATAAGTAGTACGGCATTACTAAATGCCAGCAACTACATCTGCCAGTATCTAAATTTTAGGAATTTATTCCACTCTCCAATTTTTCGTATCGTTTTTGATTTTCGCTCCCTGGGGTGGTCGCCTCACCTTATAATCTATCTGACTCTGGTCAGGATTGTTGTAGAGCATACGGAGATGCGATTAATAAAGCCACTTTGCCAATTAGCATCACTTGTGGGAGCCGCACAACCCAAGGTTACCCTCTGTGCGGTCACTCCTCGTGTGTTAGTGCATTCATAATATAATACAGGAATACTTCGGCTGTCGAGCAACAATTGCTCATCTGGCCAACAATTGCTCATTTGGCCAACAATTGCTCATTTGGCCAACAATTGCTCATTTGGCCAACAGTGCTCATTTCGCAATTTACGTACGCAAGAGGACCCATCGTTATTATCCGAGTTTTCGATTATCCGAGGTGGCCCCGGTCCACATTAACTCTGGTAATAGAGACCCTAGTGTATAAGGAAGAACGTTTTACAACTTTATATTTAGGATAAGCAGTCCATAGACGTAGTAGTCCTTTATAGAATGAGATTCCCAAGTTTCTCTTTTGAGAGCGCCTCCTTAATTACCATTCGCGCCTTGCACTCTCCATCAGCCGGAATCCAATCCAAATTCTCGGCCATCTGGATTCCCACTTTGGCCAATCGCAGTCATCTCACCGAGAATTCATCACCGCGATACACATCGAGCCGCCTGCAAGCGCCATACCATTCGAGGCTTAATTAAAGCTGCGTCTTAGCAATTAGCGCTAACGTGCGTGGGTGATTGTCCTCGGATCGATCCCTTCCACAAAATTGTGTTTCTGCTCTTTCAGGTCACTAATTACACAAGTGCAGGATATCATTGAAAGGAGTTTAGTTTCAAATGATCGAGGCGACGCTAACTTACCAAACAAACGAATTTTTGTTTCCTATTTCAACAATCTAGGACGATTGATGCTACAATCATATGTCAACAATGCGGGACTCAACTACATGGCGTCGACTTCGTGGTATCATCATATATATCATCGTGACCCGAAGGGTCGAAAGCATGGACGTAGAATAAACTATCTGTGATAAAGGGAAAAGTCTAATTTTTCATTTTCTCCAATTTAGGAACCGTTTATCGTTGACCACATTTTGGAGAGGGAAGACGATACTCCCCATGGATAATTTTGCAAAAACAGCAATTTTGTTGGAGCATGGCAAAGTACTTTTTAATAAAGTAATAAAGTAAATTTAATCAAATAGCTGATAGCAAAGTGACGGTAATATACAGTACAGTATTACGATAAATTTACTTTGTCCGATTTTTTTATTCTCTCCGACAATGTGACAAATTGGCAGCTCCTTGGGCAGAATTAACACTATTATTAATTTTACTTATAGAGATGTATGAAAAGGGTAACCTCAAGCAACTGCACCTTGTCAAGTTTCTAGGTCCGCCCCTAGTAGTTCGCCTTAGTAGAAGGCTTTAGAGGTAATGAGGGACTTATTTGTCTCAATTTCGCCTTAATAAAGTCATTAATAAGTCATTAATATCATTGTTGTTTTTGTTATTATTATCAGTAATATATGCTAAAGTCATTTGTCTTAATAATTGGGTAAGTTTGACGCATTGTTAGCAAAAGTCAATTTTCAACAATCTAGAATTCGTTCATTATTACGTACTACAGTATTTGCAACAATTATCAATTACCTTGGACTAATGTGTTTTTATATGCTACGTTACTCTTGCAACAATCACTTGTCGCTCTTAATTGTATTCCTTAATTTATTCAAAATGAAGATTTTCTATTGATAGCTCAAAACTTATAATAATTGCAAGAGAAGTTTAGCACTTCGCCGTTGTGATTTACAGCGATTATTATTAAATAATCTCTTTTATCGTTGGAAACGCTCGTAAATTCCTCCGATAATCAACCATTGGCGCCAAATTGATAGCTGCGATCTGGGAGTTGCTACACTTGCTTATCGTCAAAAGCAGGCTATCGAGGGTACATAACGAATACTATTTTTATTTCAATTCGCTCCAATACTGCATCAATTACATACTTGATTGGTTCCTAGTCCAACGGATTATCCTACGAGAGCTTCCTCCACTAGGGTGGTCCTCTATTTTTTCTCGCATTTTTTACATGGCGGATATGACGTACGGGTTAAGCTTGTCAACATCTATCAACATGTGTAGTCATAACTTGAGCTCCGTCGGGAAGTGGTTTTTTATATGTTTCGAATTTTTCATTTATAATTTAAGATTTCCTCCCAGCGCATCATCTGATTCAAATTATACCTTTTAACCAATATAGTTATCTAAGTTTCGTTTCGGTGATGAGACAGATTGAATTTCGACCAACCAGTCTCTTAAAAATAAACTCAAGTCCTGATCCGCCTCCAAATTATATTCTAGATTAGCGGTGGGGAGCGTGCTGTCTTCAGGCCGCGTGCGACCTATTCACGCGTTCAGTGCGGCTTATTTCCTTCCACCGTTACATATAATGGAATTTTACTGAAGGAAAAAGGTGGGCTCCCGGATAGCTAAGTGAGCAAGGCCTTCGACTTTAGTGAAAGCGGTCCCGGGTTCGATTACCGGTCGGAGGCTAAGCACTTTTAACTGTTTAAAAACACTCCATAAGCCGTATTTCGGCAAGCGGAACTCGCGATCAGAGACCAACGGGAAGCTTTCCGATTTCTGAAAAGTCCCAAAGTACAATTTCAGAGACAAAGCCTCCATCGTCAGAGGGTCTCCACTAAGGAAGTGGTCACAAAGAATAGACCACCTGATGATGGAAGATTTGTCTCTGAAATGCACAGTGGGACTTCCTAGAAATCAATAATCGGCTTCCCGTATGACTCTGAACGCGAGTTATGCTTGCCGAAATACGGCTTATGGAGTGTTTTTAAATCTCTTATTCATTAACAGCCGTGTTGCAACCTTCTTTTACGTTCACTTTTAACTGAAGTAATGGGAACAGGTTTTCAGACAACGAAAATTGAACTATACTTGTATACAAATTCAGTAATCTACTACTACATGTATTCTTTGAGGAAATCTACTTAAAAATAAACTCAAGTCCTGATCCGCCTCCAAATTATATTCTAGATTAGCGGTGGGGAGCCTCTACTTCTTGTATTCTTCGAGTAAGTCACTGATGTCGGTTTCATAAATACATGCGCGACTAAGATTGTTGTAAAACATTATAGTGCGTCATCTGCAGACATGGAAACCACCGAAGCCTTTTCCATCAGATTGATATTTGTTTTCCTGCTGCTTCGACGCATCTCAGCGTCCACCCTATCGTCTTCCATTGGACACTTGGGAACTGCTTCGCCCACGTTCACCAAATGTCACTCGAGTGGGTGTCACGTCCGTGACGATTCCGTGACGCAGAGAGGAGACGCCGTGCATCCTTATAAAGGCCGAGCCTCACTCTGATGTCACGCACTCGCCCCTGCTCACGTTTGCACAAGTCACGCGTTCTCTTTTACACTGCGCCCTCAACATGTTCACAGCGTGAAAGAGCTCAATCGGTAGCCTTGGCGACTGCGTGGACGTTTGAATAGATGGGATAAAAGGCTTTTAATTGTTTCCTTTGTGCTTAGCAACGCGTTTTCGTCTGCGAATCGTCGCATTCGAACCCCCCTATTGCATGATGAAGATGTGACAGCTCTCGCCCAGTAGCGGGTTCATCGTGAGGGCGGGCACGAAAACTTGATTAACAGTGGCGTAGCTACGGGGGGTTTTGGGTGTTAACCCCCCCCCACCATAGCCAAATTGGATTTTTAAAATCGAGTTCATGGTAGATTGGTTAGGTAAATTGTAATTCTTCAAATATTTAGAATTACATACGTCACTGTTGACTCGCAGGAAATGTATGTAAATATAAATCTGATCCCATCATTGTTACATTTAGGGCAGAAGTTCTCCTGCTACAGGAATATAATAATCATATTAGTAATGATAATAAGGGAAACTCGAATGTAGGTAAGTTTACGTCCTAGTGGCCAAATCCTACTCCCTTTTTATGGAGAATAAAATCCAAGTCAAGTGAGCTTATTGGCTTTAGGAATACTAAGTATAATATAAATGACATGTTTTCTCAAAATTTACGTCACTGGGGCGCCCGGATTGCCCAGTGGGTAACGCGGTCGACTTCGGTGAAAGCAGTCCCGGGTTCGATTCCCGGTGGGGGCCTACGTGCGAAATGACCTCAGTTGTCGAAGCATTTTTAACAAAACTACTACTAAAATACGTTATTTCTGTGAGGATTTATCGCATAATATGTTTTTTTTAAGTGTAACAGGGGTTTTCACCCTCCTCAGTGTTGGTTTTGGGGGGTCATTAGTCCCTTTGTCTCCCCACCATCTGTATGTGCCCCTGGTCTCGCCATCTGTGAACCTCTGTACTCCCTTGAACCGTCAGCCCCTGGAAATGATATGTAACAAATATTAGATAATGGTTTTGAATGATAAACCACGACTTGGGTAGAGCGTCGATAAGGAATTTCGAAAAAGAAATGAATAACTGTAAGCGAAGGCTAATAAGCCGTGTCGGCGGAGAAGTGACGGACAGATGCCCTTGAAGGAAATGGGTCAATGCACGCGGTGGTGGACACTGGGAAGACGGGAGAGATGCGCTCAGAAGTGCACCCAAGTCGTCCGTGTTAACGTTGAAATCTTTTCAGAGACAAGCCATTGCCAGCTCCTTAAAAGTATCCAGTCTGGAAAGATATTCCGTGTAACTGCTGCTCATACATTTCCAGTAACTGCTTGCTCATAGTCTTATTTCACACTATATGAATGCGTAACACAGTCATCGTACATTCACCTATTTTCCGTGCATTTCTGCTTTTGGAGTCCATCCGCCGGAGTCCATCCCATCCATCCGGAGATCTGTCCCATCCAGTTTGCGTTTCTTTTCCGTGCTTTACCGCATTAGGAAGTCAATACTTAAGTATCGGATTAATTCATTAGCCTCTCGAACAGTACCAAAAAGGTAGGGGATTGCTCGCAGTGGTAAACTAGGACGTCTACTGACGTAAGATTAATTATTGAAGCAATACGTCGACCGGCTGCGATGGTGGATTGGAGGATGCTAACTGACAACCTCCAAGGTTCCGGGTTCGAGTCCCGGTTGATCGGATTTTTCATGTTATGGAATGGCTGTGTTTAGTTAATAGTAATAATTAGTAAAACATGGATGTAACTCAGTTCTTCCTGTTTCTGTAAAAGAAATAATTATTATTACAACGTTGCGATTAATTAACCCATTGTTTATTGATGGACCTAATAATGCCCTGTGAAACAATCGGCGCCACGTCTCTTCAAATTAAAATCTAACAACAATAGTGACAGCTAGTTACTGTTAATTTGTTGGCTCTTAGTCTCGTGTTACCACATTTTGATGAATGGAATATTAAGCTTATTTTGGATGGATGGATCTTTCTTTTGTCACTTTTGCCTCAGTCTTGTTCATGGTTGCGATAGTGTGGAATCTACTGAGATATGAATGATGTAGGATTATGGTATTTATGGTTGACACTTGTAGTTTAATGCTATGAATATTGTTCATTATTAGTCATTGTGCTTTTCTCGTGGACGTTTTTCAATCTTAACACTCTGACTAATATGGGGAATGAAGGGCAAACTGCTTCACTCCTAACCTAGACTGGTCAGCTTCGCTTCTTAATAAGGGCTTTTAGTAATTGATGGCGGAATGGCTAATAACTTTGCTGACAAAAATAATTGAGTAGGATCACACTAGAATAATCGATCTAAGTTGACATACTTGTAGAGAAAGTAATCAAAAATTAATAATAGTGATAATTCTGGAAGAAATATTAATAATAATAATAACAATGCGATTAAACTGTTTATAATAAAAATACNCAAAATTACAAGAAAAAAATATAGAAAGTTTTCAAATTCTACAGTTAAATTTGCTTAGCTTTGAGCCTGAGTTTCTCAAGACAGATTTATATTTTCTTCTTAAACACGTCTTCAGAGACTGATGTTCCCAAACATTCTTCAGAACGATTTTTACCGATTATAATCTTCCATTGCAAACCTTTTTTTGCTAGATGATCAGTAGATTTTTCTGTTTATTGAGAAATTTACTCACGAGAGTGATTATAGCATATACAATTTCAGAGGTGAAATTATTTAGGAGCATTTCAAAGCTTTTCTAATAGCATCTTTAACGATTAACCCAGTACGGAATAGGTTACACAGCCAAAAAAAATTTCATGTAATTTCTAAATAATGCTTATCGTTGCAAACCAATTAAATAGACGATATTTTTACAGAAATCACAAGAGAGGATTAAGAAGTGTGTTTTCAACAGTCAAAAGAGTGTGCTGCCTGAGGAATGAAAAGCTAAAGACTCGTTTCCTGGACGAAAGGTATGGTTTCCTTAAGGAGTTTCGATTTATCAAGGGTGTTTTCTTTAGCATGATTGTTTATGACGTTAAAGGTTCAAAGAGTCTTTATATTTACTGTTTGTATCATTTATACAATTGATGAATAATTCTTTCGGCGTTCTATGCTTGACGTTCCACTCACGTAGAAATTAACATGCATTGTATTTCCCATGTAATAAAAGCAAGAAAATTAGTCTGCTACGATATAGTTTTGAAATATTGACAGTGAGTATAATTAAATCAATGAACGAGTCTGAGACGAAATGGTGGCAAGAAGGGCGACCGGCCCCAAAATTATTGCCCAATGTAAATCTTACTATCTCCAATCACTATTATTATCATCATCATATTTTAGCCGATTCCACATGAAATGGTGGAAAAAGCTACCAAGGAGATCTGTTTCCATTATTTAGCTGTTATGCGTTGTGTAGTTCTCTACTTGGGAATCATTGATGATACCTATTAAATATTAATAATAATAACAATACGATAAAATGTTAGTCATAATAACAGTGCAATAAAATCGAATAATAATGATTGATAATAATAATGACTTATTGTTTCCTGAGGGGGGCCAAGCATCTGAAGATCAATGGTTATGATATTGCGAACAAATCACATGAACGAGTTACGACAGTATGTCACTATGGAAAGCGTCCGCAAGTCAGAAGTGCTCGCATACGCATGGAACAAACTCCAACGGAACGTATAAACATTTTTACCGCAAAAAGTGAATTCATGCTAAAATATGAGCCGAAAACATTTTTCCGCTCCGGCGTAATGGAGCAGTTGAATACATTCACACGCGCGACACTAACGTGATACAGCACATAAACCTAGTTCTAAATCGCAGTATTCTCTGGACTGCGAAAATTACATCCGCCTTTCCGTGAAGGCGATTTACCAACGCTCGGCTCAAAAATCCTCGCCATTTTTCCCGTAATTTACTCCCGAAAGAGTGCGCTGAATATTCCCGTTTCGATGTTATCGTCTTTTATAACTTTCCGAAAATATCGCTTCAGTTCCACGGAATGCCTTCCGAGTTTTTATTTCCCTTAAAACTGCTTCGCGACGTTTCGAATGATAAAACAGAGAATGCACTGGAACGAGGTTAGACATGGAAGAGATTTCGGATATCGAGAAACAAAAGAGCGTATTTTCGCCGCATGAATCACGCGGTGACTGCATCGGAGAAGTTTAAGACCAGGGAAAATCCACTATAAGCGGGGATGAGTACACGGAAAGCACTCGATTTGTATGTAGAAGAGTACTGAGAGGGCTGAGCCACAATCTTCCTCTATAAGCCACCAAAATCACGTGACGGAATGTGGCTTACTAGCATAGATGAGGAATGAGGTAGTTTTCCTTAACTTTCCTCCCTTAGCTAGATTATTGAGTGGTTAAAGTACACTTAAGTGTAGCACAATGGCCGTATGAATTATTCTTTTCAAATAATAAGGAGTGATGAAGGTATCATTCAAGATCACTTTTAACATCATCAGAATCAGTGAATTTTACATCGGAATCTACCAAATTGGCCTCTACTTAGTGGTAGTTTTCCATCATGAAGAAAAATGGGAAAGAGAATTTTACCTTTACTACAGAAAGCTATTTTACGACTATGGATTCAACCCTTAGTGTCACATCAGGTACAAGATCATTTCCAGACAAAGCACATACATACATATAGGGTACAGCTTAGGGTATTTTCACTGCATAAGAAAGGCAACGACTAAAGTAAACGAAAGATATATTTTCTCTGTCTTATACCTAAAGATAAATGGAAAATATTCCACTCGTCAAGGTATGGGAGCAGGGTCACGACTTACGTTCTGTTTATTAGTATTATCATCTGGTATAAGTTTAACACCTTTCCGACATCTCTTTCTTTGATTTTCTAAAAGTAGGATCGTGAGTTTCATTATTAATGTCTTTGATGAATATGAAATTCACTATTAATACCTTTGATTTTGGATTTGTACCCAGAGGCCGCCAGAGGCGTAAGAAGGGGCGTAAAGCGTGTGTTAACACCTAACCTAATCTACCCTAATAGATTCTCGGATGCTATGCGGAAAGAACAACTGGAAGTAACTATCTGTTTTAGCGATTATTTCCTTGTAACGCTTGGTCGTCGCCTCTCTGTAAGTATATATTGGCAGTGCACGTTGCAAATATTTAATTTCAAAGATATTTTAATCACTAATGACAACTCAAAGTACTAAACAGTTAAGTAATTAACTGATTAGAAATTCTTCTTACGATCAAAATACATAAATTGAAACTCTTTTCGTTCTCCATTTCCTTTAGCACGTTTAGGCTCAAAATGCAAGGATATTTTATACCCATATTTGATTAGTTATGCAGTAATTAATTTTTCCAGAAAAACTCACAGAAGTTCACCTTTGTGAATATTCTTCCTTTATCCTTTATATTCTCATGTGAATAGTTGATTAGAAATGGATTTTTTTATCACATTCAGTGGGAATCTGAAACTCCTATCTTACCCATGCTTTTTATGTGGTGATGGGCATTCTTGCTATTTATTTCGAAACCCAATGGATGTTTCGTAATCACCCCGATAGCTGCCGTGAGGCCTGCCATTGTCATGCCGAAGATCAAGTCGCAAGGAGCTTAAACGGCTATATAATGCCTTTATTTCTTCATCTCTTCTTAGCAACAAAGGTTATTGATATCAACGCTGTAAGATTTCATAGGCTATTATTGAGTTATCTCCCAATGGTATGTATGTATGTAAGTTTATCATTTTATTGCTTTATTATATTATTATTCTATCGTAGAAATTGCCATGCAGTAGAGTGAAAAATGAGTGGACTGGAGAGACAACTGCATGTCTTTTTTCGTGTATTCACGTCAGTTATTTGAAATTTTCGTAGGAAGAAATTATTTTTTCCTATCGTTTACAGTTCTACTTTTGGCAAAATCTGTTACCTATCGTTGATTTTGGGTGACAATATGCTAGATGTGAAAGGTATAGACCGTGCAGCCTATAAAAATTTGGATCTCCAGATGAATCCCAAATAAAGTTCTTTGCCTCTACTGGAAACACAAACTGATTAATTCACTACCATTCTCATGATTACCGTCATGCACCGCACTCACTCGTTTTGAAGAAAGGCGATGGGATATCAGAAAGCACCATTTTAGGCGCTCAGGACGAATAAGAAGGGTTTCCACTGGTGTCAGATGCATTGTCGCCCACGAACAACAATAACTCGCTCCATTGTTGACTTTCTCGGCTAGACTGTCGACAATCTCGGCGGCGATGGTTGTTACGTAACGGAACGTTATTTGCAACAATCCTTTGTTGTTCGTCACGTCTCTAGAGGTGTCATATTCCAAATACTTCCCTTGTCATCGGTTGTTTTCTTTTCCTGCAGTGTTATTCCGTTTTTAGAAAACATCTCTTTTATATTCTTCGGGTCACTTTGAGTGTTTTTCTTCCTCCTAGTGAGTAACCCTTCCAATTTTAACGCTATCTTTCGAAATCTTCCTTTCTGTCGCTTTTTCGTTTTCTCCTGCGTAGTTTCTTTCTAAACATTTCTGGTCTTCTCGAATCCCAGTTTCTTCCCAAAATTGTTTGAAGATTTGTTTTGTCTGTTTTCACGCATTTTGTAGAATTGCTTAAATGTAATTCTTTCCTTATTTAATTTAAATTAATAATTATCCTTGCCTTAAATATAATTCTTTCCTTATTTAATTTAAAATGATAATTATCCTTGCCTTAAATGTCATTCTTTCCTTATTTAATTTAAATTAATAATTATATATAATTAATTTTATCAAGT